>JBBPBX010057060.1:0-22560 GCA_038048925.1 Garcialebias charrua | reverse complement strand
CCCGGTGGGACATGCCCGGAACAGGGAGGCGTCCAGGAGGCATCCTAACCAGATGCCCGAGCCACCTCAACTGGCTCCTCTCGATGTGGAGAAGCAGCGGCTCTACTCCGAGTCCCTCCCGGATGACTGAGCTTCTCACCCTATCTCTAAGGGAGAGTCCAGCCACCCTGCGGAGAAAACTCATTTCAGCCGCTTGTATCCGAGATCTTGTTCTTTCGGTCATAACCCAAAGCTCATGACCATAGATGAGGGTGGGAACGTAGATCGATCGGTAAATTGAGAGCTTTGCCTTTTGACTCAGCTCTCTCTTCACCACGACAGACCGGTACAGCGCCCGCTTCACTGCGGACGCTGCACCTATCCGCCTATCGATCTCACGCTCCAGTTTTCCCTCATTCGTGAACAAGATCCCGAGATACTTAAACTCCTCCACTTGGGGCAGGACCTCCTCCCCGACCCGGAGAGGGCATGCTACCCTTTTCCGGCTCAAGACCATGGCCTCGGATTTGGAGGAACTGATCCTCATCCCGGCCGCATCACACTCGGCTGCAAACCGCTCCAGTGAAAGTTGTAAATCACGAACTGATGAAGCCAGTAGGACCACATCATCTGCAAAAAACAGAGAAGCGATTCTAAGGCCACCAAAACGGATCCTCTCAACACCTTGGCTGCGCCTAGAAATTCTGTCCATAAAAGTTATGAACAGAATCGGTGACAAAGGGCAACCTTGGCGGAGTCCAACTCTCACCGGAAACGAGCCTGACTTACTGCCGGCAATGCGGACCAAGCTCTGACACCGGTCGTACAGGGACCTAACAGCCCTTATCAAAGGGCCTGGTACCCCATACTCCCGGAGTACCCCCCACAGAACCCCCCGAGGGACGCGGTCGAATGCCTTCTCCAAGTCCACAAAGCACATGTAAACTGGTTGGGCAAACTCCCACGCACCCTCCAGGACCCTGCTGAGGGTGTAGAGCTGGTCCAGTGTTCCACGACCAGGACGAAAACCACATTGCTCCTCCTGAATCCGAGGTTCGACTATCCGACGGACCCTCCTCTCCAGAACCCCTGAATAGACCTTACCAGGGAGGCTTAAGAGTGTGATCCCCCTATAGTTGGAACACACCCTACGGTCCCCCTTTTTGAATAGGGGAACCACCACCCCAGTCTGCCAATCCAAGGGAACTGCCCCCGATGTCCACGCGATATTGCAGAGTCGCGTAAGCCAACACAACCCTACAACATCCAGAGCCCTAAGGAACTCCGGGCGAATCTCATCCACCCCCGGAGCCTTGCCACCGCGGAGCTTTTTAACCACCTCGGCGACCTCAGCACCAGAGATCGGAGAACCCGACCCAAAGTCCCCAGGCTCCGCTTCCTCAGTGGAAGACGTGCCAGTAGGATTGAGGAGGTCTTCGAAGTATTCCGCCCACCGACTCACAACATCCCGAGTTGAGGTCAGCAGCACGCCACCCCCACCATAAATGGTGTTGGTCGCGTACCTCTTTCCCCCCCTGAGACGCCGGATGGTGGACCAGAATCGCCTCGAAGCCGTACGGAAGTCATTCTCCATGGCCTCTCCGAACTCCTCCCACGCCCGAGTTTTTGCCTCAGCAACCACCCGAGCCGCATGCCGCTTGGACTGCCGGTACCTATCAGCTGCTTCCGGGGTCCCACAAGCCAAAAAGGCCCAATAGGACTCCTTCTTCAGCCTGACAGCATCCCTCACTGCCGGTGTCCACCACCGGGTTCGAGGGTTGCCACCACGACAGGCACCAACAACCTTGCGGCCACAGCTCCGATAAGCTGCCTCGACAATAGAGGCGCGGAACACGGCCCACTCGGACTCCATGTCCCCCGCCTCCCTCGGAACGTGTTCAAAGCTCTCCCGGAGGTGGGAGTTAAAGCTCCGTCTTACGGGAGACTCTGCCAGACGTTCCCAGCAGACCCTCACAATACGTTTGGGTCTGCCAGGTCTGACCGGCATCCTCCCCCACCATCGGAGCCAACTCACCACCAGGTAGTGGTCAGTTGACAGCTCCGCCCCTCTCTTCACCCGAGTGTCCAAGACATGCGGCCGCAGATCAGATGAGACGACAACAAAGTCGATCATCGAACTGCGACCTAGGGTGTCCTGGTGCCAAGAGCACATATGGACACCCTTATGCTTAAACATGGTGTTCGTTATGGACAATCCATGACGAGCACAGAAGTCCAATAACAGAACACCACTCTGGTTCAGATCAGGGGGGCCGTTCCTCCCAACCACACCCCTCCAGGTCTCACTGTCATTGCCCACGTTTGGTGCATAGGCACAAACAACAGTCAGAGCCCGTCCCCCCACACGTAGGCGAAGGGAGGCTACCCTCTCGTTCACCGGGGTGAACCCCAACGTACAGGCACCAAGATGGGGGGCAACCAGTATGCCCACTCCTGCTCGGCGCCTCTCACCAGGGGCAACTCCAGAGTGGAAGAGTGTCCAACCCCTCTCAAGGAAACTGGTTCCAGAGCCAGAGCCATGCGTTGAGGTGAGTCCGACTATTTCTAGTCGGAACCTCTCAACCTCACACACTAGCTCAGGCTCCTTCCCCACCAGAGAGGTGACATTCCATGTCCCAATGGCCAGCTTCTGTAGCCGAGGATCAGACCGCCAGGGTCCCCGCCCTCGGCCACCACCCATCTCACATTGCACCCGACCCCTTTGGCCCCTCCCACAGGTGGTGAGCCCATGGGAAGGGGGACCCACGTCTCCTCTTCGGGCTGTGCCCGGCCGGGCTCCATGGGTAAAAGCCCGGCCACCAGGCGCTCGCCAGCGTGCCCCACCTCCGGGCCTGGCTCCAGAGTGGGGCCCCGGTGACCCGCGTCCGGGCGAGGGAAAACTTAGTCCATTAATTGTACTCATCATAAGGGGTTTTTGGGCTGCACTTTGTCTGGTCCCTCACCTAGGACCTGTCTGCCTTGGGTGACCCTACTAGGGGCATGAAGCCCCTGACAGCATAGCTCCTAGGATCATTGGGACACTCAAACCCCTCCACCATGGTAAGGTGGCAGCCCAGGGAGGGTTTTTTTTATACTACTATGCAAAAACTCAGGACAGTATTACACTTTTATTATTTCATTTTATGCTTATGTTCATTGGGTGTTTGGTGTTTTAGGGGTGTTTAGTGTTTCAGTGTTGGTGTAAATTTTCATACTTTTATACTACTATGAAAAACTCAGGACAGTGTTACACTTTTACTATTTTATGCTTATATTTATTAAATGTTTTAGTGTTTAGTGTTTAGATGGTTACTGTTGCACCGAGGGACTGAGAGAAACACAATTTCAATCCTGTGTATATCCTGTACATATTGCAGTTCTGACAATAAAGTTGACTATGACTTTGACTTTGAGCTGGGCATCTCTGTATCTGAGGATGCAGAAACACACGTAAACATGGTGACTTCCACACTCCCTGCATCGGATGTAATGTTGCAAAAAATTGTACAGGAAACAGAAAAAGATCCCCTGCTACAAAAAGTGTCCCACCAAATCCAAAATGGTTGGTCCAAAGGGGTCTGCGCAGGGTTTTACCCTGTTCGTGAAGATTTGTGTTTGACCAATGGACTGCTGCTGAGACAGAGCAGGATTGTCATTCCTCAGTCCATGCGAAAGGACATGCTTCAGCGTATCCATGAGGGACATCTTGGTGTAGAGAAATGTAAATGCAGAGCAAGGGAAGCTGTTTACTGGCTGGGCATCAGCAAGGATATTGAAGAAATGATCCAAAAATGTGAAACATGCCTCAAACATCACTACAAGCAAACAAAAGAGCCAATGATGATAGTAGAGCTACCCACTACACCTTGGCAAAAGGACGGAAAATACTTTCTACTGGTGATTGACTACTACTCTAATTATCCAGAAGTGGCACAGCTTTCCAGTACATCAGCAAAGTCAATTATCACACACATGAAGGGATTCTTTTCAAGACATGGGATTCCACAGTGTGTCATCAGTGACAATGGTCCACAATATGACTGTGTAGAGTTTCGGGACTTCGCAAAACAATATGGATTTCAGCATATCCCGTCTAGTCCCTTGTATCCACGAGCAAATGGACAAGCAGAAAAGGGAGTCCAAATAGTGACTGTTTAAAAAAGCCAGAGACAGTAAGACTGACCCTAACCTGGCTCTACTAAGCTATCGGGCTTCACCGCTGTGTGGGTCATCACCTGCTGAGCTTCTAATGAACCGCAAGCTTCATACCACACTTCCACACGTTTTAAAGGAGAATGATAAACGTGACGACAAGCTCTTGGACAAAAGGATGAAACTCAAGTACAGACAGAAAAGGAACTATGACAAGACGGCAAGACGGCTGGCACCTCTTCAGGAACGAGATGTTGTGAAGATTGCAGGTCCTGAGTTCTGGGACAGAAAAGCAACAGTGCTAAGCGAAGTAGGACCCAGTTTGTTTACTGTTAAGACAGAAAATGGACGTGTTAAGAAGAAACCGGAGGAGTCACCATAATGAACCTCTTTCACCTTCACCTACAACAGAGACACTGAGAAGGTCTTCCCGACCTAGGAAACCTCCAGAGAGGCTCATAGAACAATTGTAAATTATTGTGTAAAAAGAAAAAAAGAATAATTTGCAAAGATTGTGTTTGATTGTTGAAATGTAAAATAGAATTTGTGCAGTAGTTAATTTGGTCATACTGGTTAAGATAAAAAATAATAATAATAACATTCTTGATAAGAAACAGAATTGTGTATTAGAAATAACATGTTCAATGTCAGGAGTATTAATACTATCAGAGTTTGACAGTGTTTAAAGAGTTGGAATAGTTATTCAAAACCTGTCAGAAAAGGGGATGTACTGATAGCTGTTATTATTGTATCCACCGCTAGGGGAACTGTAGGCTATTGCATGTACAAAGCTTAGAAGAAGAGTTGAATAAAATAAGTTATCAAGCTAGCACACAAGGCTTCTTCTCAATGTTTTATTCTACATAAGAATAATAACATTACACTCTGCACGCAGCTTCTCATTATCAGCACTTAATTGAGCTACCAGGGTCTTCAATTCCAGTAGCTCTTTCTCCATCACTACAAGCTCAAAAACATATGAACTGCTGCTGTTTGTCCTTATCATACTGTACATACATAAACAAAACAAATTTTTTTAAGTACTGCTTGA
Source organism: Garcialebias charrua (assembly GCA_038048925.1). Classification (NCBI taxonomy): domain Eukaryota; kingdom Metazoa; phylum Chordata; class Actinopteri; order Cyprinodontiformes; family Rivulidae; genus Garcialebias; species Garcialebias charrua. The sequence goes on along the minus strand of JBBPBX010057060.1, from coordinate 17,378 downwards.
TCACAGAAAATAAAAAAAAAGTTGTGAAAGGGTCCCAGCCTCAAAACTACACAAAGTACCAACAATGCCAAATGTAGCCGGACGGGTATGTATAAAAATAGGTGACTTTAGTTTAAAAAACACTATTTTTAATTTTAAAAAATGAAATTGGTTAAAATAACTTCACTAAAACAGTTACCCTTAAGGCACACAGACCCGTTGCAGATGAGGCATGATACAAGTTCACACAGACACCAATAAATTGCACAATTGTTTGTTTAATTAAAAAATACTAAATTTTAAAACCAATCACTTTAAAATGCAGTTATACTCCAAGCAACAATAAAAGTGCAATTCAGTGTAATGTTCTAAAAAACAAAGGAAAACTTCACAGGCAAATCGTACCCCACAACAGAATTAATACCACCGCCTGAGAGATGTTCGATCAGTCAAGCCGCAGCAGTCCAAAGAGTCTGTCCTGGAAGAACCGTAGCACCGTAGTAGACGCCACTCACGCATGCAGGACGATCAGTCCGGGCTGAACCTCAGTCGACCCGATCAGCCACACAGGACGGGGTGATGCAGCCAGCCTTACGCCGACCAGAACAATGGGCATTAAACCAGCAGCCAGGACAACAAGACGACAGCCAACGGACAGTCCAAATGGGAGGTGAAATGCCAGTCAGGACAACCTGCACAGCAGGTAAACAAACGGTCAAGAATAAACAGCAGCAGCTAACAAAAAATAAATATTAGAATTAAAATCTAAAAGCATTTAACAAAAGAAGAAAACTAAGGCTTTACTCACCACCGCTGTGAGACGATAGATCAGCAATATAACGTCCTTAAAAATTAAATATTAGAATTAAAATCTAAAAGCATTTAAAAAACAAAAGAAGAAAACTAGGGCTTTACTCACCACCGCTGTGAGACGACAGAGCAGCAATATAACATCTTTAAATGCACTATCTGAGTGTGCACTGATTTACAGCTGTCGTGCCACGCCAACAAACGCCACGGTCTGAACCGGAAGAAGAATGATGTGAAGTCAACCAATGAGGGAGAGCCCTTTATATACGGGCAGCTAGCACCCAACCCAATCATATCTCAGCACTTATGGTGCATTCAAAGCCTATAGGGCATATTGCCACACTTGTCCTTCCTGCCCCTTGAGGTCTGTTCATCTGTAACACAGAAATAACATATGGGGAAATTAGCAGAAAGCCTGGTATGGATGAAAAAGATGTAAAAATAGATTTTACCTGAACTACAGTCCATCATCACTGTTTTCGTTTGCATCAGTCTCTGTGCTTCCAAGTGTTTCTTCCACAGAGTATGTTACTGGTACAATGCTCGAGCATCTCCTTGGTTGGAATAAAGTCTTTGCAACACAGACTTTGCCTCCTCATTGTTGTGTGACAAGCTACGTAGGTGGCTATTTTTAGCTCATTTCTTTGTTTTGTCTCATTCTGTTTTGGGGCAGTGAAACCCAGGCTTGTTAGCCTCATGGAAGAGAAGGGTGCAGTTTTTTTGGTGCTTCTCTGTACTGGCATGTTGAATTAAATCTGCATGGTGAGCACGTATTTCACACTTGCAAAACCTGCAAAGTGCCTTTGACGCATCTCCCATCTGAGGTCGGTTCCATTATAAGTGTGTGTTCTTTCCCCCATTCTTTATTATATTTTTTTCCCATATTTCCCCCACTTATTTGAGCTCATATTAGCATGGTCTTGTCACTCTAGACAAAGAATAAAGAACAAAGAATAAACCTTAAAATAACTTCAGGAGTACAGTTTATATGTAACATGTATACAGATAAGCAGCACATTAGCATGAAACACCACAGATGACGCACCTCACTGCCCACGTTACGCATCGCACATAAAAATACACCAATCTTTTATCCTTCTCATCAATGCAAGGAAACTTACAAGAAGTCGTCTGTATTCTGCTCAAGCTCTACTCGTCATTACTGTAGGGATATATACTAGTCAGTTTTGCTGATTGTACAATATTCCTGATTTGAGTAGATTTTATCTGACACAAACTTATCATCAATATTCACGAGTTCTCTCTTTTTAGATTAATACCAATATTTCTGTGACTAAGTGGTGATAATGTAAAGACATGAACTGTTAACTTATGTTGGTACAGCAGGACTGGACCATTTATTTAACAGAATCATAAATTTACATCACAACATATGTACATGATTGGTTGGTCATTTTTTCTATAATTAACTTCAGCATGAGTATACACGTCCGTAACTTCATATGAACAACAGAACACAAGTTATGGGCGTTAATAACTTGTATCTCTGTAGGTATTTAGCTTAAGTTTACTGGCTTAAAATAAGAAAGTTTAAGTGAAGAGAAAATGGAGGATGAAGAGAGGTATTATCTTGATGTGTTTTAACTAGAAACATGGCAGCTCTCTGGCCGATCTCGGCTACATGTTGGTACCCTTGGCAAAGCATTTGACGACTTGTTACCTCATGAAGACGGTCAGTCCCCAGTTGGTCCAACTGGCCAGTTTGTTTACCGTTCTCAGCGTCTACGGACATCTGCCAAGACTCGAACCGAAGTGACCGCATTTCCTGGTTTGAGTTTCAGAATAAAACTTTCCTTGGAGGAAAATTCATTCAGATAGAGCTTTCCAGCTCTTGAAGATGACATAACTTGGCATGTTATAAGTCTTTAAATGAATGACGTGGTCATTAGCGTGTTGACCAGACGATCATCAGTTCTTTGGAGAATAATAATAATAATAATAATAATAAATTCAATTTATACCGCACTTTTCATTAATAAAAATCTCAAAGTGCTACAACAATAAAAACAAGTGATAAAATCAAATAAAATCAATAATGGTATTAACTAAGATTAAAAACAGAATCATGTGGAGGCAGAATAGGCCTGCTTAAAAAATAAATAAATAAATAAATAAAACAAGTGATAAAATCAAGTAAAATCAATCAACCAAGATCAAAGATAAAATCATGCGGGGGCAGAATAGGCTTGCTTAAAAAGAAAAGTCTTTAAACCGCTTTTAAAGTCAACCAGTGACTGTGGAGCTCTCAGGCAGTCAGGAAGGGAGTTCCATAGGCGGGGGGCAGCCACACAGAATGCCCTGTCTCCCATGGTCCTTAATTTGGTTCGTGGAATGTGAAGTAGATTACTGTTCTGTGATCGTAGAGACCGGGTGGATGAATATGGTGCAAGAATGTCCTTTAGATAGTCAGGTGAAGTTCCATGTAAGCATTGATGTGTAATGAGAGCAGTTTTGTATTGAATTCTGTAGGTGACAGGAAGCCAATGGAGGTTATGGAGAATGGGTGTAATATGTTCAAATTTACGAGCTCTCAATAAAATCCTTGCTGCACTGTTTTGAATATATTGAAGTTTCTGAAGGTTTTTGCCAGGGATTCCAATAAACAGGGAGTTGCAGTAGTCGAGCCTGGAGGAGACAAAGGCATGGACGAGTTTCTCAGCATCGGAAAAAGTCAGAGATGGGCGAAGTCTGGAGATGTTTCGAAGATGGAAGAAGCAAGTTTTAAACAGATGCTTAATGTGAGTTTCAAATGTAAGATGAGAGTCCATTTTTATTCCAAGATTTGTAACAGAGGTGGAGAGGGGGATGTCTTGACCAGAGAAGGAGATTGTTGTTAAAGTTGATGTTTGTATCTGGTGAGGGGTGCCAATCATTATGGCCTCAGTCTTGGAGCAGTTTAATTGAAGAAAGTTCTGATTCATCCATGCCCTTATTTCCTCCAGGCAGGCAGAGAGGGCAGTGAGTGAAGATGGAGATGGGGATGATGAGGATGATCCAGTCCTGATGTAAAGCTGTGTGTCGTCGGCATAGCAGTGAAAAGAAATGTTGAACTGATTAATAATTTGACCTAAAGGCAGCATGTAAAGGGAAAACAGCAGGGGCCCCAGAACTGACCCTTGAGGGACACCACAGGAGACACCGACTGTCTGGGAAGTGGCATTGCCAAGACTAACGCATTCCAGCCTATCGGAGAGGAAAGATTTGAACCAGTCCAGGACAGTGTCACAGAGACCGACCTCCACATGAAGACGGTGGAGGAGAATATTATGGTCCACAGTGTCGAAGGCTGCAGTGAGGTCAAGGAGGACAAGGACGGAGGGAGAGCCAGTGTCAGCAGCCATGAGGATATCATTTGTAACTCTCAGTAATGCAGTCTCAGTACTGTGAGCTGCTCTGAATCCAGACTGAAACTTCTCGTACAGAGAGTGTTGCTGTAGGTGGTCCTGCAGCTGAGCAGCAACTGCTTTTTCCAGCACTTTGGACAGAAACGGGAGGTGGGAAATTGGGCGGTAATTAGAAAAAATGTCGGGATCCAAATTAGATTTTTTCAGAAGAGGCCTAATGATGGCAGTTTTTAGAGGCAGTGGAACATGACCAGATTGTAGAGACTGATTTATTATTTGAGTGATTAATGGGCTTATTGCAGAGTGATTGGATTTTATGAGAGATGAGGGGAAGGGATCCAGGGCGCAGGATGAAGGCTTCATTTTCTTTATGATGGACTCCACCTCACTCTGAACAACCTCATCAAAGCTGCTCAGGGACCCAGGATGCAGACGGGTAGATGGTAAACGAAGATCAGGGAGGTTGTGAAGCTGAGATCTGATGGTGTCAATTTTGTTTTTAAATGATGAAAGGAACAGGTCGCATTTTTGAACACATTCCTCAGAAGTTTGTTTAATGGGATTAAGTAGATGAGTTACTGTGGAGAAGAGCTGTTTAGAGTTACCAGGGCAGGTGTTGATGATGTTGGAGTAATACTTGGAGCGTGCTTCTTTAAGAGAATAGGCGTATGCTTTCTGATGTTCTTTGTATGCCTGCTTATGTACCGAGAGACCAGATGATTTTAGACGTCTCTCGATAGCACGGCCAGTTGCCTTCATCCTGCGGAGCTCACCAGTGTACCAGGGGGCTGAACGGGAGAAAGACACCAGTCTTGTCTTCAAGGGAGCATGTAGGTCCAGAAGCTCTTGGAGAGATCGGTTGTAGTAATCAACGGAGTCATTGGCAGATGAATGATTGACAGCGGTCAGGGCGTGAAGATCAGCGGACAGAACATCAGGGGAAATGTTTTTAAAGTCCCGGAACTGGATGGGTCGCTTTGGGTTTGAAGCAGGTGAAGTTGAAGGCACTTCCAGAGAGATGACACTGTGGTCCGAGACACCCAGGTCATATACAGATAAGTTATTGATGAGTACAGTGTCTGTAATCACCAAATCCAGAGTATGCCCCCTGCTGTGCGTAGGGACGTCCACATGTTGGGTGAGATTAAGAGAGTCCAGAAGAGACTTAAAATCTGTTGCCAACGGGGAAGAGGAATTGTCCATGTGGATATTTAGATCGCCAAGATCGGAGGTCATGCATCTCTGAGTTAAATGAAACATGCGGTTTGGGAGGTCTATAAATCAATATAACGTTCATCAGGAGTGTGGCTTTGAAGTTGAAGGCCAAACTTTCAAAAGAGGAAAAGTCCTGAGAAGCTAGATGTGTCAATTTTAAATTATTGCGGTAGATTACAGCCAGACCACCACCGCGGCCAGTGCTGCGGGCTCTCTGCAGATAACTGTAACCAGACGGACAGGCCTCATTTAGAGAACTGTACACATCTGGCTGATGCCAAGTCTCTGTAAGACACATGAGGTCCAAGTCCTTCTCCAGAATGTGATCGTGAATTAGGCATGATTTGTTTGATAGTGACTGCACATTGAAAAGTTCTAATTTAATACCAGTTGGTGTAGAAGCCTTTTGAACCGGTTTCAGCAGACTGAAGTCCACTCCACGTTTTCCTTGCCACTTCGTGCGCTGTGGACTACAAGGGACTACAGACGCAGCGTTCTGATGACGTCGTCGAGGTGCGACACGTCTCTTGGACGAGACACACGCGATAGACCCAACCTGCGGCTGTCCAGAGTAGATGGATATCTTTCGAGAGCTTCTGTGGATATAACGAGGTCTACGCAGAAGTCCCAGTTGTTTGATGGTGGAAACAGAGGGAGGAATGGAGCAGTTGTTAAGTCCAAGCAGCTGCGAAGCAGAATACGTCAACATCGTGCCAGCCAAGCCGGGGGAAGCTAGCACAGAGCTAGCTGCTAACAGCAGACCCACGGCTCCGAAAGAAACAACCAAGAAGCAGAGGGATGTAACTTGGTTGAGCATATCGTGAAGAGGAGCACAGGAGAAAATCCAGGACAGTCCAGATGACACAGGAGGTTGACAGGCAGTAGGTGAGTGGAACAATAATTGCAGCTACGTAACGTAGTTCTTGAAGTAAGTTCGTGCTGGAGTTTGACAGGAGGTAGACAGCCCAAATTCCGGTTAGGAAGAGCTAGCCAAGCTGTCCGTAAAATCCTTATTAAAAACCACTGAACAAAACGAGTCCAGATAAATGTCCAAAAAATGTCCAAAAAATAGCAACAGTAAAATAACTATTTAGCGTGGAGAAGCGGCGACATCACGCCAGCGTCCTCTCCAGCTGGTGTCAATCAATGGAGAAGACCATAGTTTGAGACTTACTCCAGCAGACTCTACCAGTTCCAGCTTAGCTTAGAACTTTCTTAAGCAAGGATCCGAGATCAGAGACTTGTTCTTCCCCGATTGGTCCAAACGAACCAGTGGAAGGGAGTTAGAAAGAAGGTCACTCGGATAGGAGAGGGTTGTTTTTAAGAAGTTGTTTAGAATGAAGAGAGAGAACAGATTAGACTGGAGCCAGCTTCATAAAACAACTGATAAAAACTGTATTCTAAAACTTCTAACAAACTGAGGAGTTCAGTCTGACATATTAATTCACTTTCACCGTTTGATTCATCATATGACGTGATCAACATTTTGAAATAGCATAAAACATGATCAAACAATGACAAGTTATTCTCAGAATTAATTCTGAATTAACACACAGTAAAAGGAAGTCTCTTCTGAAATAATATGTGTTTTGGTTCAAATAAATTTAATAAAATAGTGTTAATGTCTTTTTACTGAAAGTATCAGTGAAAAGGTGTCACTGGGACATATCAAAGAGACGAAGGTGTATCAGAGACCACCGTCTGGATCACTACATTACTTACGGGCGCTTATATTGTTTTTACCGGCTCGCCAACCGTACTTGAACGTAACATCCGCCTTGACGTAACATACGTGGAAGGGGGGGCATGAAGGGACAAACTACCTACCACTCGTATTAATGTTTGCTTTCACTCGGACAGAAAACAAGCCCAAATAAGTGACTTTCCGACCAAGAAAAGCCCAAGAAACCGCAACCCGCGGATCACCAAATTTATAAGCGACAGCAGAAGAAGAAAAAAAGCCCATTGTCACTTATAATAAGCGGACTTGGCAACTATGATAAGCTTCTTCAGCTAAAGCAAGCTGCCAGGGAAGGGCGGGCCTGTCAGTGAGGGAGAGAGTAGGATGGGTGGTGTGAAAGGCTGCAGCCTGCAAACTGGGAGGATAAACTGGTGGATTTATAACTTTATGCAGAGTATAAGACTACAGGTAGTCCTCGACTTACGACGTAGATCTGTTCCTACGCGGTGTCGTAAACCAATTTTCGACGTAAGTTGAAATATACGTACATACTGCACCATATACATGTACAGTACAGTATTACCAAGGACTTAGCCTATCCTAACACAGTACCCTACATAATTATCAAAAAACATATACATTTGGAAGCCATATTGAAGGGAAAAAAAGAGTTATGGCCTACTTCCTCCGTCCATCGGCCGTATTCTCCATTCGTTTACGATGTAAAACCGCCGTCCAGCTCGGTCCATCCTCCGTATTCTCTTTTCGTTTACGACGTAAAACTGCATTCACAGTACAGTTTTGTTTTGTTTTTTGAATATCCAGAGGACCAGACGTAGCTTTTTTTAGAGAGTACCATGCAGCATTCCTCCGCCGCTACGTTTACTACGTAAAACCAGAAACCGGAAACTGCGTAACTCGACTTTTCAAAAATAAAAAATAAAAATTTAATGGGAGAAGCGCCGTAACCACGAAACGTCGTAACCCAAGGACTACCTGTATATTGTTTTACATCGATATAGTCTCATTTTATGTTGCTTTTTAAATCATCTAGATATTTTAAAAATATTGATATGTCGCTTAGCTCTACTTAGTACACCACTGCAGAACCTCGCAGCAGCGATTAACGTAACTCATAAACACCTAAAAGAATAAAGCACTAAACAAGAACCAGCAAAGAAGCACTACAGCAAAATCGAGGAACAGAGAAACACCATTCAAAACAAGGGCGACTCACTTGATTGGTGATCTTTATTTCAGCTTTGTGTTAGTTTAATCCACTTAGCACAGTTAGCACAACACTGATCATGTAACTCAAAAAACACCTAAAATAAAGCGTAAAACCAAAAAACAACCAGCATATTTTTCATTTTCATTTACCCTTTATTTATCCAGGTAGTCTGATTGAGCCACGAGAACTCATTTTCAAGAGAGACCTGTTTAGGGAGCAGATGGTGGGGGTTAAGGGCCTTGCTCAGGGGTCCAGAGTGGGGCAAATGAGGGTGGAGGCAGGTGTGGGTGTTTCACCTTTTTTCACCCACATTTTTTGATGTTGTTAGTACCGGGGCTTGAACCGGTGATCTTCACCCATATTTTTTGATGTTGTCAGTACCGGGGCTTGAACCGGTGATCTTCCGATCACAGGCCCACCGTCTCTAACCACTGTGCCACCACTCTCCCATATGAAACTAGCAAACAGTTTAAAGAACAGAAAAAGCACCTGACTGAAAATTGTTGGATTGCATACCTGGATTATTGAGCATGGACTTTATTGGAACATAAAAAACTGTTTATAGTAAGTGTGAATCATATAAAGTGTTTAAAGTTGTTAAATTCTCTCTGAGTCGAGCAGAGCATATTTATGAGACCTCTCCCAAGCAAGCCGGAACCAGAAACCCAAACTTTAATTGATGATATGTGACTTATCTGTGCTGCTGATTATTCATGCTGCTGAATTCTTGCCTTTACGCTGCTGTATTCATACCCATCTGCTCACTACATACTCATGTTCAGGTTGCTGTTTAATATACCATATTATTTTTCATTATTAGTGTTTAGCATACTTTGTATATCACAGATCCTTGTGTACTGTTTCTTTTCATACTCTATATTTTTTGTTGCTTTTGGGTGTAACTGGGACCTTGGGTACACAATTTTGTTCCACCTCATGTACCACATGTGATTTGAATGACAATAAAGAACCTTGAACCTTGCAACTTGAAGGACTTGTGAGGTCATGCATCTCAAAACAGCTCAGATCTGAAACAAAACTCTTCCCCTGCATAATTAAATGTCAAAGGGTTTAATTGTGAACAGGAGCAAATAGAGTAAACGCAAGGTTTCAAGTAATCAAAGTGTTTCCACCTGCAGTGACAGCGCCATCAGTTCTGGTCATGATGGTCATTACCTCTTCTGGTGCTCAGAAGGTAAACGTACATCAGCATAGCAAAACAATTACCTGCTAGAAAACAGGCAATAAGCATGACAAAAGTGAGTGACGTCTGGAAACCCAACACCTTATGAAACGATGCCCAATGTCTCATGACAGTTTTACACAAGACAGCATGAATGCTCTCTTGAGGGGGCTCGTGTAAATGCTAAACCATGAGGCCTGCTATTGTCAGGCATGGAGAGACAAGACAGTTCTAATGGGTGCCAGTACCCTCTACTAGCTTAGCCTCTGGATGAATGTTCAGACGAGGACTTAGGTAGGACCCGGTAGAGCAACTAGCAGCAGGGTGGGGTAGAACACATGGTTTCTGAAAGTCTGCTGTGGTAGTTTATCTTTGTCACTTCAGTCTCATCAATAGTCTTTCCAGGTGTTCTTATTGTGACAGCTGTGGAACTTCATCTGAGGGATTTTATGGCCCCAATCCCAACATACTGTAGAAGTAGCTTTCAATTTAGTTTTGTTATTTGTATATAAAAATATTCATGTACTGTGTGATGGTGCGGCCAGAGGTTGGAGAAGGAGTTAGCAGCGATAGTTAGCCATTCTGATCCCAAAACAGCAGGACGCACTTTCGAAGTATTCCACACTTTCTATTTATTTAACTTTGTCCGTGTAATTCCAGTTCTCCACAGTACTAAGCATTATATTTTCACATGAGGAAAATAATGTTAGTTTACCGGTCTGCCCCTCATCATCACTTGTATATCTTCTTCAACAACGAGGAATAATTAGTTCTACTTTTTGAACAAGTGTACAACAATGGAAAACAAAGGGAGTTAGTGCCCCCTTGTGGTGATACCTACTCATCACAAGGAACCAAACAATATAACGACTGTTACATATGCCCCCCTGGTAAACAAAGGCTGTCCTGAGCCGCACACGACTATAGACACTAGTACAAAATATATCCTATTTTTTCCTCCTGCGCACTGATCGGAGCAGCAGCTCGTGTCTCTCCCTCCACAACTTTTCTCTCCCTGCTTGGCTACTTTGTCTTTGTCTGCAGATTTTCAGTGCTCGCTCGAACACAAATTGAAGATGGATCTGGTTTTGTGGGCTATCAACTCTTTTGATAAGACTTTTTCTACAAAACGATCAGGTCCGGGGGAACCTGCTTGCCTATCACAGATGTATCCAGCTGGATATATCATGGATTCCTGGGGGGAGTGGAAGATGTTATGCCTGACTGTTCTATCTGTCGAAGATGTGGAAGATTTATTCATAATTGGATTTATGATAGCAGGTGCTCTGCTTTTTGGCTTGTGTGGAGTTCTCTTCTACTGGAAAATCAGGAAGACTTCCGTGGCGATCAACGCCCTGATGAAGCTCCCTTCTCAAAACGAGAATGTGATCCGAGCTGTGACCTCCATGAATCAGCTACTTTATGAGCTGAACTGCAAACTTCCAGTAAGATGGTGCCCGTGTGCATGGTTGCATTTCCACCTCTCCTGTTGGTGTTCAGAGTTTTTGTGTTTTGTTTGTTTTTCATTGCAGACATAAATACACTACTGGTATATGATCGGCAGCAGCTCCTGGATCTACGTTTTTCTGCCGCGGATGTTGCCGATTTGGGCCAGTATGAGCATACCTCTGGGAGACCCCCTTTGCCCCCACTGCTTGGGGAAGACCTGCCTGTTTATCTCTGCTGTGCTCCTCACCTGCCTGCATGGAGAAATCGATCCAGACGGAGGAAATGCGGGTCACAAGCTGGCCGGCTGGTTAAGCTCAAACCAGCGTGCTGCTTCGTTGTCTTCAGTTGGTGGCGATTCCCATCGCCAGCTTCCCGCGTGCACGGACCAGGAAAACAACGGGGTTTGCGGCCGTAGAATATATCTTTATTGGCATCGTCATTGCACCGGAGCACAAAACATTGCAATTGACGCACGCACCGTCCTTGAGAGGGGACATGCGTATGAAAGCCGCAGCAGAAATTAATCCGCGCCGCCAAACAATCAGATATGTAAAAAAAGGAAGGTTTCAATAGGATAACCAGTGGTATTCAAAAAAGATTCTATCACATTTTGTCTTAGGACATTCCATGATACAGTCTAAAAACTACCAGCTCAAGCACAGATAAGACAAATCACATGTTGCATTTTGGTGGCGGAGCAGTGAGATAAGTCTGTGAACAATCGTCCAGATAGAGCACAGTCTGCAGATGGACTCAGCCGGCTTCATCTGAAAGCACACAGAGAGCTCTCGGGGGGGGGGGGGGTGCGACAGTTCTTTCCAGTAGCTCAGACTCCAGGAGAGATTTGCAGTCAGCCTTTGTTCAAGGTTACTTGGGGTGTCCCGATTAGATTAGTTGATTTATTTATTCTTCAGGGTAGGCTTCAGTGTACTCTTACTGTTAGCCATGAGTCTAGGTGCTGTCTGAAGTCCAATTCGTCCAAATTATGTGAGCTTTCATTCAACCCGAGCTACGGATCCCCGTCTCCCCCCTAGTGTAGCCCGCACAGCTGTAAACGAGTCCCAAACCGCACCGCAGGTCTGCGGTCCTCCACGACCGTTCCCATTGTGCGATTAAGCTCGTACAACAGCTGGTTCATTGAGGTCACAGCTCAGATCAAAGATTCGTTCTGAGCAGCAAGTTTCGACAGCGCGTTGATCGCCGCGGAAGCCTTCCTGAGTTTCCAGTAGCAGAAGCCCTTGTACAAGCCAAAGAGCAGCGCACCTGCTACCATAAATCCAATTATATACAGATCTTCCACGTCCTCGACCGAAAGAACGGTCAAACACATAATTTTCCACTCTCCCCACGAATCCATGATGTATCCGGCCGCATGCGTGTAGAGGGTGCACGCTGGTTCTCTTGTTCCGGAGCGCTTCGTGGAAAAAATTTTAACGATAGAGAAGACAGCCCACGCGATTAAATCCATGTTCCAAATTGCTTCGAGCGAGCACTGAAGAGTTGCAGATGAGACAAAAGAGCAAAAGCAGGGAGGAGGAAAACTTTAGGGTAGGAGAGGAGCAGAGAAGCAGCCTGCTTCGCCAAGAGCCGGAAGTAGAGAAGCAGTTCATTGTGGAAAGCGAGCCGCTGGTGAGCGCTCACTCAACAGCTGCTGGCTCGGATAATATCAGGATGTCTGTTGTCAATGCCCAATCTGTCTGCAACAAAACTTTTATACTCAGGGATTACTTTGAAGAACACGATTTGGACTTTTTCTGTATCACATAGTCGTGGATGTCGCCGGGTGAGTCCAACGCATTGACGGAAATAATACCACCAAACTGTTTGTATTTTAACGACCTACGGCCATCAGGTCGTGGTGGTGGATTATTCCATCCATCCATCCATCTTCTTCCGCTTATCCGGGGTCAGGTCGCGGGGGTAGCAGCCTAAGTAGGGAGGCCCAGACTTCCCTCTCCCCAGCCACTTGGAGCAGCTCCTCCGGGGGAATCCCAAGGCGTTCCCAGGCCAGCCGAGAAACATAGTCCCTCCAGCGCGTCCTGGGTCTTCCTCTGGGTCTCCTCCCGGTGGGACATGCCCGGAACACCTCACCAGGGAGGCGTCCAGGAGGCATCCTAACCAGATGCCCGAGCCACCTCAACTGGCTCCTCTCGATGTGGAGAAGCAGCGGCTCTACTCCGAGTCCCTCCCGGATGACTGAGCTTCTCACCCTATCTCTAAGGGAGAGTCCAGCCACCCTGCGGAGAAAACTCATTTCAGCCGCTTGTATCCGAGATCTTGTTCTTTCGGTCATAACCCAAAGCTCATGACCATAGATGAGGGTGGGAACGTAGATCGATCGGTAAATTGAGAGCTTTGCCTTTTGACTCAGCTCTCTCTTCACCACGACAGACCGGTACAGCGCCCGCTTCACTGCGGACGCTGCACCTATCCGCCTATCGATCTCACGCTCCAGTTTTCCCTCATTCGTGAACAAGATCCCGAGATACTTAAACTCCTCCACTTGGGGCAGGACCTCCTCCCCGACCCGGAGAGGGCATGCTACCCTTTTCCGGCTCAAGACCATGGCCTCGGATTTGGAGGAACTGATCCTCATCCCGGCCGCATCACACTCGGCTGCAAACCGCTCCAGTGAAAGTTGTAAATCACGAACTGATGAAGCCAGTAGGACCACATCATCTGCAAAAAACAGTGGTGGATTATTAACAATATTCAAATCAACTTTTAACTATAAACAACTGCCCATCCCAGTCTCTTGCTCTAATTTTGAGCTGACTGTTTTTGAACTAGGCTATTCACCTGTGACATGCCTGACACGCTCTGGTCTACCGTCCACCTCGTTCTAAGGACTTCATCAGTGAGTTTTCTGATTTCCTGGCTGAAATTACACTTAAATATGCTCGGGTGGTCATTTTTGGCGATTTCAATTTGCATGTGTGTTGTCATGAGAAGCCCATGGTTAAGGACTTTTTAGATTTATTGGACTCATTTAATTTAAATCAACATGTGAACACTCCCACCCAACAGCGCGGACATATACTGGACCTTGTGTTAACATGTGTTGTGACTGTTTCTGATGTTGAAATAGGAGACAATGTGTTTTCAGACCACATGCCAGTCCAGTTTCAGTTCACCCTTCCCATGTAACTCCTAAGACGTGCATTCCTACACGTAAAGGCAGGAATTTTAACCATTTAACTGCCACACGTTTCACTGATGTTTACAACAATGAAATAATAATTCAGCCCCCATGCTCCTCTCCACCACTGAGGAGCTGACATCCCAGTTTGACTCTGTTTGTTTAAAGGCTCTGGATCATGTTGCTCCTATGAAATCTAGAAGACCAAAACTTAGAGCAGAACTGTGGCTGAATGACGTGACCAGAGCTGTTAGGCAGCAATGCAGGAAGGCGGAGCAAAAATGGAGAAAAGACAGACTGCATGTCTCTTTTCAAATGGTAAAAGAGAGTTGGCGCAGATATCAGAAAGCAGTAAAAACTGCTAAATCCCAATACTTCTCGGATATTATTGCTTCAAATTCTCGCAATCCACGAGTTCTGTTCTCTACCCTAAACTCTGTTCTCCACCTCACTTAACAATCACCCCTGGAAGCCTTGAATGATCTGTGTGAGAACTTCCAACATTTCTTTTTAGATAAAATTGCGACCACCCGGGCTCTCGTTTCTCCTCCAACTTATGATCCATCCATCTCACCTTAATCTGTTACTGTATTTGACCATTTTGAACCAGTCTCTCTGTCCTCTCTAGAGCAGGTCATGTGCAACCTGAAACCATCTGGTTCCCCCTTTGATGTGGTCCCCCCCTCGGCTCCTAAAGGAGGTTTTTCCCACTCTAGGTCCCTCCATTCTCTCTATTGTAAATAGTAGTCTATCCTCGGGTGTGGTGCCAAAATCATTAAAACATGCTGCTGTTCAACCTCTCCTGAAAAAAACCAAACCTCGACCCTTCAGTAGTATCTAACATCAGGCTTGTCTCCAGACTTACATTTGTATCTAAACTTCTAGAGAAAATAGTTGAGTCCCAGTTGAAGTGCTTCCTGCAGGATCACGCTATCCCCGAGCTAATCTGGCTTCAAATCTCTCCATAGCACTGAGACTACCCTACTGAAGGTTTTTAATGACATCTTCCTATCCACAGACACACGCTGGTGGACGGGCGTTGGCTCTTCGGCAAACAGGTCGTGGGATTGTTCGTGAGCAACGTTGGTTCTGGGTGCGCTAGCTGTTGTTAGCGGATGATGACGTGGAGACGCTGGTGACCTGAGCCAAGGTTAGTGCGTTTGTTTTCGGCTACCTTGCAGCCCGCGGGGGCGGCCATTGCTGAAAAGGACCGGTGTCGGATGTGGAGGAGGTCTGTTCTTTTTTTCTTGTTTTCTTCAGGACCTACACTGCCAGTGACGCAGGTTAGTGACCTAGCCGCGTCATTCAAAAATTTTTTGGGGAAGTTTTGGCTTTACTGAAGTGAAGTTTTTGAAAAAATGGCAGGCAAGTCCAAACGTGAAAAACAAGTCTTGACTGAACAAAACTCTGATGAATTAGATGAAATAAAGAAATCACTGAACTTCATCAGTTCTGAACTTGCAACGATTACATTGCAACAGAAACTACTGATGGGATTGTTTGATGAAATCAAGCATCTGAAATCGCAAATAAGCCTGAAAGATAAAAAAAATTTAGAACTGGAATTAAGGTCGATGATTTAGAACAAATTTCAAGACTGGAAAACTTGGTAATAACTAGACTGGAAATTAAAAATGGTTTGTACTCTAGAGTTACCAAAAATGAGGGAATAACGGAGGATGCATCACCTCAAGAGCAGAGGACTCTGGAAGAGCAGGTGGTGTCTTTTCTACAAGACAAGGAGATTGACATTGACCATGAGGACATTTCTGTGTGTCACACCTTACCAAGTACATCTGGAAAATTAAAGTCAGTAATTGTCGTAAGGTTCATCAGTAGAAAAACACGAAATAAAATAATCATGCAAGCAAAAAAATTAAAGGGAACTAGAGTCTACATAAACGAACATTTAACAAAGAGAAATGGTATTATAGCAAGGGAAGCAAGAACGTTAAGAAAACAAAATAAAATAGTATCAACATGGATGAAAAACGGGAAAATATGGATCAAAGTGCAGGAAGGTTCTCAACCTAAAATGATAAAGGAAATAACGGACTTGGAAAAGCTTTAGATGTCATTACGAGATGGATAAGTACAATCAAGAATTATTTCTCAATAACATCTACAAAATGAACAGTCTGACGAACAAATACATTACACTATGATGATGTGCGATGAATCGGAATTAAAAATATATGAGGTTGATGATGAAATTGAAAAAAAATATTTCCATCTATAAATGAAAGTAAATATTATAATGAAAAACAGTTCAATAACATTAAAATAATAAATGGAAGTCTCTCCATTATTCACTTTAATTGCAGAAGCATCATTGCAAGTATATCAAAGATAACAGCTTACTTAAAAAAATTAAACAACACTTTTACAATAATAGCACTTTCCGAAACATGGCTGAACGATGAAAACATAAATAATGCTTATATTGAAGGATATGAATTGTATTATAAAAATAGAAATAAAAAAAGGGTGGAAGAGTAGCTCTATTTATTAACAGTGAAATAAAATGCAAACAAATTGGTGACATGTCTATAGTTGTAGATAATTTAATGGAAATGATAACTATAGAAATAATAAACAAAAATGACAAAAACTTCATAATAAGCTGTGTCTATCGATCACCTGGGTCAAATATAGAGTTATTCACTGATAGAATCCTGGAGTTGTTAGAAAAGAGAGGAAACAAATCAGTTTTCCTATGTGGTGACTTCAACATTGATCTGGGTAATAAGACTGACTCTAATAACATCAGTACTTTCACAAATTCAATGTACAGTTTAAATTTATTTCCTTTGATATCAAATCCAATGAGAATAACAACGCACAGTTCCACAACAATTGATAATATTTTCACTAATTTAGCAAATGACAAAATAGTAAGTGGTATTTTGATGGCTGATTTGACTGATCATTTACCAGTTTTTACAATTTATAATGAAGAAGATGACTGATTACAAGTCCGGTTATAAGAACGAAAAAAATAATAAACACATCTAAAAAATCATTAGATAGATTTAAAGATGACTTGAAAAAACAAAATTGGAATGATGTGTATGTGGATGACGTAAACAAATCATATGATGAGTTTATGAAAATTTTGGATGTTTTGTATACAAAAAATTGTGTGCAAAAAAATCATACTAAGAAACGTATTATCGATCAACCGTGGATGACGACAGGACTGAGAAACGCATGTAAGAAAAAAAACTTTCTGTATTCTTGTTTCTTGAAAAACAGTACTCCAGAGGCGGAAAATAAATACAAAAAGTATAAAAACAAATTAACGGGAATTATAAAAAAACAAAAGA
>JBBPBX010057059.1:0-22560 GCA_038048925.1 Garcialebias charrua | reverse complement strand
ACCCTTTTTGCTTGCTTTGCAGTCACTTTCCATTTATCGTAAGTATTAGTAAAACGATCCTGCAGTTTTTTTGATTTGTTATCATGCAGTTCTTGAGCCTTTTCAGTAAGCCTTCTAATCCTCTGGCTTCTTCTTGGCTTTTCTTCTGTTTCAGTGTCAGTCATTTGCTCCATTATGCAACTTTTACTTATTACTTGGCCTAAGATAACTTTAACTGTAGCTTTACAGAACTAATGGCTTAACAATAACCACCTCAAGCAGCTGTAAAATGACTTCACCTACAAAAATCTTAAACCTTGAACTTGGACAAAAATTGTGCAGATCACCAGATTACTTAATTTCAAGACTTGCAGTGTCTCCTTAACGTACTTTACAAAGATGATCCACTTCCTAACATTTAACTTGTTTTAAATGTATCACTTGTTGAAACATCAATGTAAACTTGAAAGCGCTCGCTGCTTTGGTTTCTGGTGTAGCACAGTCTTATCTGTCTGATGCTAGAGTGCGATGAATCTTCTTTGCTGCTCAGCGACTGGAAGGCACAGTTCCTCATCTCCTCACCTCATGTCGAGCAGACTGAGTTCTCACTGTAACTCCCTCCAGGCAGTAGAAGGCACAGTTCCTCATCTCCTCACCTCATGTCGAGCAGACTGAGTTCTCACTGTAACTCCCTCCAGGCAGTAAACGGACACAAGGCGTTCTTTGTTGATTACTGGCGTTTAATAACCATGCCGTGAGAACTGTACAAACACAAAATATATATTTTACAGAAAGAAAGACATTCTCATAGAGAATAAACAACTATTACACAGTAAAACATTTACAATCAAGTTGCTTGACTTACAAAAAATGGAGGCATTACGTCACCTTAAAACACGTGGCTAACAAACTCCACAAATTCTTAAAATAAACTGTCTATTTCCACACAAAACAAAAAATACAAAACTGCGTACCTCATTGGCCGCTTCACCTGAAAGGGTTAAGACAGAAACCTCATGTAGTCTTCTTGTAACCCAGCTACACGAGCCTCGGTGCACGCTTCACCAGACCTCTTCATCAACTAAGAAAATAAAAGCATGCTGCCCTCTACAGGGTGTAGCGTGTCACAAAAATATGTGCCTAAATGAAACAACAAATTAAACATTGGTTCCACTCCAGTAACATTTATACACTCTTTAATAAACGTAAAATATTTTATGTTGCTTTAACTTATCTACACCAATTTAAAACAATAAAATTAACCCAAACTGTATAACTGCTGCTGATGGCAGCCACAGGAGTGACTAACTTTTATAATTCATAAGCAGATTTGTGCTATTTTTATTTAAAATGCAGTACCGCTAATAACTAATTATCTATCAGTAAAAACGAATAAACTTATTTACAGGCTCTTATGCTGGCTCCGTAGCTGCTTGTTTTGCCTTTTTCCCCCTTCACCGTAAAGAGCAGAGAGGAGGGAGGGTTGGAGGGGGAGCAGAGGGGAAAACAGACGCGGATCTACCATGTAGGCAAATGATGCCGTTGCTTGGGGCCAAATCAGCAGGGGCCCCGGCCCCGCCCCGGCCAGTCACCTACATCACTAACATTGCTCATGCTTGTTAATGTACATTTAACATAAAAATAATTATAGATACGATGAAAACGATCATTAAAAACGCAATACAAAAACCGGTCGATTTCTGTATGCCCCTACTAAAAATGGACTATTCCATCTTGACATCTTCCGGGTCAGAGGTGAACTCGGGTGCTAACGTTTATGGCTAGCTGTTGCGCTCGGTCTCTTCATAAATCCGCAGAGAACCCCGCTGTTTCAAGCCAAATTAACGCGGCCGGAGGATTGTATTGTGTGTTTTGTGTCCACCACTCGACGGTAAGTTGTTTGTTTTATGTAATTTGGGTTCCTTTTATGTAGAAATGCGGTGGCGACACGCCCGTGTATTTGAGATTTAAAAGTGGTCTTAGGGATTAAAAGATCATTCTCATTTTGTTAATTTTGTGGCCTAATAGAATATATAAACATAAAGTATTAAACAAATCCTTTGATTTTTGTAATTTCATCCTTTTAGGATCATTTTAGTTACTTTTCATTAAATCTGTTGACTGCCTATAGAATTTTGGAATTGGTTTAATTTATTTTTTGGTTGCGCAACAAAAAAGAAATTACTATTTGTTTTTTGAAACAATATTGAAGTAAATTAAGCTTAATTGACTCTTATATGAATTAAACTTGGATACAACTTGGAAGTGCACTTTAAAACTTGATCTCTAACTTTAATTTTACCTGTACTGTTGATGTGGTCTTTGAATTGAAGTTATAATAATAATAATGTAATAAACTTTATTTGTATAGCACCTTCCTGCAATGCCTTGCATTGACCAAGGTGCTTAACAGATATAGGATAATCTAAAAAAATAAATACAAAGTATGTGCATGTGTAATGAAGAATATAATTTGTACGTGCAGCTGTTAATACATGTAAAGTTTTTTTTAAATGTTTGTTGCTCTTTTTGCCAACTGTGATGTTTCTTCTGTCCAGGACTGTAAATATCCAGGTGGGTCAGGAGGAGTTAATGGGAAGCTGCTGCTGTGACGTAAGAGGTAGGATAAAGGTGTATAACAGTTCATGCACCGCTAGTTGGCAGTCTAGTGCAAATATTGCATAACTTGTTGGCTAGCAATTGTTGAATTTAATTAGCGGTTTAGAATTTAGCTTCCCCTAATTTTCATAAGACATTAGTGCTTTTGAAATTGCGGACCTAAATAAATTAATTAGTGCTTTAGAAATAGCGGAACTAATTTTTGGATTAGCGCTGCCCAGCACTGCCAGTGGTAGGCTCCGGCCGCTAGGGAGCGCTAATGCGCTAATCCGCTTACAGCGGACCTAACGTTTTTGTCAGCGTAACAGCGTTTTGACTAACTTTTATAATTCATAAGCGGATTTGCGCTATTTTTATTTAAAATGCAGTACCGATAATAACTAATTATCTATCAGTAAAAACTAAAAAACGTATTTACAGGCCCGTACGACTGCTAACAGACCATATCCTGTCAGCGCCGGATGTGGTCTGTGACAAAAAAGCGTCCCCTCAGTCTCTTTGCTAGAGCGAGCGCTCTCAGTTAGCAGCCAGTGTGTTACTCTGCAGCCTTATTGCTTGTTTTCGAAGAGTCAGACGAAGAGTTTTTAACATGGAGGGTGAACTTATGGATGTTTCTCAGCGGCCTACGCGACGCGTCTGGATTTTAAAAAGTATTTTGCCATTTGCCCTCTTCAAAATGGCGGCCGCGACGGCCACAGAAGATAAGGACTTTCCATGAAAACACGGTAAAAACAATTATTTCTTTGCTGAGAAAAAATATATTTCTTAGCTGACTTTATAGCACAAGGTTTTTCTGAGCTTAGCCGGTTCAAATGGTCAAATCTGG
Source organism: Garcialebias charrua (assembly GCA_038048925.1). Taxonomy (NCBI): domain Eukaryota; kingdom Metazoa; phylum Chordata; class Actinopteri; order Cyprinodontiformes; family Rivulidae; genus Garcialebias; species Garcialebias charrua. The sequence continues at coordinate 19,136 of JBBPBX010057059.1, read as the reverse complement.
TGGATTAAAAAAAGTATTTCGCCATTTGCCGGCCGCCATTTTGAAGAGGGCGCCATTTTGAAGAGGGCAGATTTGACCATTTGAACCGGTTAAGCTCAGAAAAACTTTGTGCTATAAAGTAGCACAAGGTTTTTCTGAGCTTAACCGGTTCAAATGGTCAAATCTGCTGGATTAAAAAAAGTATTTCGCCATTTGCCCTGTTCAAAATGGCGGTTAACGTGTTAGCATTAGCGTCCGCTAGCATTGGTAATACATAAGTGCTTTTGAAATTGTGGACCTAAATAAATCAATAAGTGCTTTAGAAATAGCGGAACTAATTTTTGGATTAGCGCTGCCCAGCACTGATAACCACTGACTATGTTTAGCATCAGACCTTCTACTTCTACCTTCAGACACATCACCCTATCTGACACTCTCTTCACCTCTACTACATTCTTTGCCAACTCCTCCTTCAGGACCACCCCTACTCCATTTCTCTTTCTATCCACACCATGGTAAAACAGTTTGAACCCTGCTCCAATACTGTGAGCCTTGCTGCCCTTCCACTTGGATCTTGAACACATAAAACATCTACTTTTCTTCTTTGCATCAATACTAATGATCTTTTATAATGTATGTGAATGTTTTTGTTCAGTGCCTTGAGACGACTTCTGTTGTAATTTGTCACCATAGAAATAAAATGAGTTGAATTGGAATTGCTTTATATTTTCTTATAATATAACCCCCACCTTATAATGTTTTGCTAGTTTTTTGATACTTTGTTAAAAAAAAGAAAATCTTTTTTTTTCTCTCTTTTTGTTTTCTATTGTTTATTGTTTGTTTGTTTATTGTTTAAGGGAATTCTATCACTGCTGTTCATTGTTCTTTAGTTTTAGCAGGTCGCTTTCGTAAATGAGCCCATGAGGTTCAAAAGATTTACCTGACTAAATAAAGGTTGAATGAAAAAAAAAAAATATATTTAATATTTTTACATGTTGAATAAGTGTCATTTTTATGTATTTGTTTCTGACATAAATAAACATCACAATCAAATTCCTTTGAAAACTTCTAATATTGAACAACAAATAAAATATGTACAAGGTTGATCATAAATGTGTAAAATGTCAGTAAAGATAAAAAAAAATGAAAATATTTTAGTTTTTAATCCGTTTATTTCTCTTTGATCAGAAAATTAAACAGTATGTTTTTTTTTCATCTTTTTTATTTTATTTTATTTTTTAATTTTAAAGTTTTGTTTTTTCCTGGCCTGAAAGTTTTTTTTTTTCTTCATTTAAATTTTTTTCTCCCCCTGAGTGTGAAAACATGTCAGCTGAGGTTTGATCAGCTGACCTGCTCGATCACGTGACTCTGTCTAGTTCTGCTGTTAGAGCGAGTCCGTGGTTTGTCCCAACTTTCAGCTCCAGTTTTCATATCAGCTAAAGGTCCAACAGTCAGTTGCAGTAAATCAGTTAAACGCTGAATTGCTTTAGCTGTTTACGGATGAAATGATTTGGGAGCAGAAGAAGAGTTCCGGATGAACACCTTTGTTTGTTGAAACTTCCGGGTTGTTCCAGTTTTCTTTCTGAAGGTACGTAAAGAATGTCGGTGCTGCAGAGTTTCAATGGAGATTGGTGCAGCGAGTTTTCACAGAAACAGTGGAGTCAGCAGTGATGAAATAAATAAAAAAGTTTATAGAACCATAATGTTATCATGTCCTGGATGACTGAGAATCTTCACCAGCATTTTACAGAATCTGATAAGAATTTCTGTGTGCAGGGTTCAGAGTTCAACGCTGAAACTTGATAAGGTTCTTGGATCAAAGTTTCAGGAAGTAAAGATGAACAGGAACAGTTCCTGCAGCTTCAGCGTTTTTAAAGCTGCAGGAAATAAAGTTTTACAAGTAAAACAGTTTAATAATAATAATAATAATAATGAATTCAATTTATAACGCACTTTTCATTAATGAAAATCTCAAAGCTAAGTTTTGATTCTATGTGATATTTGTTCAAGCAGGGATGTATGATATTAATTAACAACTTGACGTGGTGGAGTCTGTGCATCCCTGTTTCATTATTTTTCATTCATTCAACATTTATTTTATTCAACTTTTATTATTATTCACAGGCGGTTGTGTTAGAAAAATGTAATATCTCTTTAAGCAATTCAAATATTGATTAATTGCAGCTGTTCTTCACGGGCGTCCGTGGCGTATTGGTAGTGGCAGTCGTCCCCCGATCGGAAGGTTGGAGGTTCGAATCCCGAGTTCCCACACCATGTGTCGTTGTGTCCATGGGCAAGACACTTATGCTGCGTTCCAGTTGTCCTCGGAGGTCGTAATTACGAGCTTCCGAGCAGTAAATATGAACTGGAACGCCCCCTCAGGTCGTAATTACAACTCGTGAACTCTGTGTAGCCGCACGGCACCCGATATCTCCGACATCATCGTTTCAAGATGGCTGCTCCTCGCATCAACAGTGAGTGAAAGAGTTACTTTTTACTCTTTTTCGCTGTTCTTTGTGGTTTACTCAGCCGTAACTTCACATTAACGCATTCAGGCATTGTAGTTCTTTACAGTAATGATAATGATATGTTTAAACAGCCGCTGTGCGTCGACAACGGCTCGCTAAACGGCTGTGAGGCGGCATTGTTGTTGTTTAGCACAGTACGACTCGTTTTAGCTGTTCAGCGTTCATTGTTTATCATTAACTCAGTAACACATTTCGTACTTTACAGTGATTATTATACGATATGTCGCCTAATAATTAGAGGGTGTTTCTAAGCTGTTTGTGTTTTCTAAAGAGCGTCGAACGTGATTGTTGTCGTGTTTGATGATGTAGCTGCGTCGGAGACCTGCAACCTCGTTGTTCTTTGTTCACCTTTACATGTGTTTTTAGCTAGTAAACTAATGTTTTGCACCATAAACTGTTTTTAAAAGATCTATCAATATTTATCTTGGCTTGTCAGGGTGGGAATCCAGTTTAACATAATCAATTATTTAGTTAAAAAAAAAAAATGCAAAACTTGAAACCCAAACCATCCTGTTCATCCACAGCTGTGTGTGTCTGTGTGTTGGTGTGTGTGAGACAGTGAAAATCGAGCTTATTTATTATTGTGGGTTAGTTTTGTGAGTTACTGCTATGATGTGATTTGTTGTTAACCATGTGTATATTTCTTTGCAGTTTATGTGGACATGGATGCGAAGATGTTCCTGGACCCAAACAGACAAACCTGTTTCCCTGGTCCCTTGTTCCAGAGGAATGGTGACTCCTTGACATATTTTATGGATGAAAATCTAACTGTACACGTCCAGTTAGTGCAACTCAACGACTCTACAGCAGTATTGTATTCTCTGCATGTGCCAGCTGCTACTGGAAGTGTCTTTATGGGTCCAACATTCCTAATTATGATTTTTTTTGTAGTTAGTAATTTTGATTTAGTTTTAGCTGGTAGCTCATTTTACCGAGATCTCAGACCTACCTCAAATTGTACCTGTGCCTTGTTGTCAAACAGTACTTTATTAAAAACAATTTGAAATAACAAATGCACAAATTCTTCTGTCTTACTTCACAATAAGCGTGGTTTTTCATTAGAATAAAGGAAAGGAGGTAATGAAAAGAAACTATTTAGAATAAAAGTAAATTCATTGTAAAAGAGGAACACCTCTGGTATAAAAACACGACAATTTGTCATGATGCACTGAATAGTTTTTCATTAATGTTGTTGGAAACCGATGTACTTGCAGATAAACTAGTGCTATTTGTTTTAGCCTTTCCTGTACTTCATGCATTTCACACATCTTCTGTCTATTCCTGACATTCGAACAAAGTGTTTTACAGCAGTTTGTATTTAAAAAAAGGTTTTACACAGTTGTCCTAATTGATCTATAATTAAAATTGTTAAAATCAAGTACATATTATGTCTGTCTTTGAACTTGAGATAATTTCTTTCCCGACTTCTCAGATACTTTGAAACTTTTAATCAGGTGTTTTTGTTGTGGGAAACTAAGTTTTGCCGCTGGTTTTTGAAGCTGTAAAAAGTGTGTTTACCTATACCAGCTTATGTTTTTGGCGTGGTTTATCCACACTCATATAAATGACAGCGAGAGAGTGGCATGTCAGATAAACACATTTAATCATAACACTAGAACATTATTTGACAATTTATGACAAGCTAATACAAGTACAGCATCCACACATCACAGTAACGTATACGGTGAAAGGCAGCAGCAGATAACGCTTTCTCACATGCGTTAGGCCAGGAGATGAAGGTGTGTCCCAGTGTGCAAAATGGCCTTCAGTACTTCCATGATGATCCTGTGGCTGAGGACTGCGAGACCAAATTTGTCAGACATCTCCCTGAAGCTGTTCTGGTTGGCCATGTACCACAGGAACATCAGGACCTTCTTTTCTACAGGGACTGGTGCTGCACCTTGACAGTGCTCCTTCCTTATGCCTTTCTCCTGCAGCTGCATCATTACAGATGTGAACTGGGTCTTGTTGACTCTGAAATGACGCACAAACTTGTTGTCATCCATGTTCAGCATCACCTCCCATAGTCTTCATGATTATTCCATGTGTCTGTAGGTTTGTGTGTATCAGCAGCATCCTAAAATACAAAGAAATTTCAAGTTTAATAACAATTTTAACAATAAACAGTAAAACATGTCTGCTGATGCATGCTCAATAATCCAGGTAGAAAATTTTTAAAAAGCTAAGTGTGGTCCTCTGGACATTCAAAAAACAAAACAAAGCAAGAAAACACTTTTTTTTGTTGTTGCTTTGTTTAGTTTTTTGAATGTCCAGAGGACCACACTTAGCTTTTTTTTATGTCTGCTAATTATGCTGAGGTAGTAAAAAAGAACAGAAAAACCTCATGTTCAGCACTTTCTGACTTTATTTATCTAATGATAACTTCTGTACTGCTGCTATTTTCCTAAAAGAGATCGAATTAAAACTATAAAATAGATGTGAAAGAAGAGCCTCGATCATAATGATCAAAAATAAGCTTATTTATTTAAAAAAATACTGGTTGAAACAACATACCTGGTTAACGTTTCAAGAGCCTCAGAATTGCTCTTCAACTTCGCTGCTAATTGGTCTAGAAACCTTTTATTAATCCAACAAAGCAAGAACAACAACAGCCTTGTAGCGGGCGTCCATCTTGTTTTGGTCGTCGCTCCGACAAGCTAACTGGAACGCATTCAACTCGGAAATACCGTCATTCCGGGTTCCTAATTCCGACTTCCGATGCAACTGGAACGCAGCAATAACCCCGAGTTGCTCCCGGTAGGACTGGCTGGCGCCTTGCATGGCAGTCTGCCGCTACCGGTGTATGAATGTGTGTATGAATGGGTGGATGGTTGCTATTGTGAAGCGCTTTGGGGCCCCTCATAGGGGGCTGGAAAGCGCTATACAGTATAAGTAAGCTCCATTTACCATTTTACCATTTGAATTCCTTCTTCAAATTTGTTATCGGATGTTTAATACATAGTTCCCATGTGACGTAACATCAGGGGCATTTCCGGTGTGTCCTCCATGTTGGAAGGCTGCCTCTAGCAGCAGATACAGTACAGTTTACCGGTAGTTAATCTTCTCTAGTTTTGTTTTTCTTCTTGTTTTATGCTGGGTTAGAGGATGTTACAACCAGGTAGTGGTTTGGGCAGTTTTCACTTAATCCCTAAAATAAGGAAATGTGAAGGACCTCCATCGGAGGAGCTCACAGAACGTTGAGTCTGGCTAAGGATCTGCCCTCGAAGACGTCGTGCTCCGATCACTTTTTGTCCGGTGAACAAAATATTCTATATAAATCATTTTGTGGAACAATGTCAGTCTGCCTGTGGGTTGGAACAGTTTTTTTTCTCTCCATGCTACTACTGTAGTTAGCTAAGAAATGCTATGCTACGTGCTAACCTCCACACCGTAACACTCACAACAACAAAGTTCTGGTTCCGTGTTGAGCCTGGACTGTTTGTTGTTAAGAGGCAGTATACTATTTTATTTAAAGCTTTATTTAGCTGGTTAGATATGATTGAGACAGTTTACACATCTTTTTTTCAAGATAGACCGCGGGTCAACAATGACATTACAGCAGCTCTCAAAACATGACCAGTCATTAAACCAGAGTTATTAAAGTACACTTAAAATAATGATGTGAATAAAAGAAGAGAAAAATGCACATGAAGCTAAAATTGTACTAAAATGTGAGTAAATATCTGTTGAAGCATTTACTAAACAAATCTGTCAATAATTACGGTAATATAAATACATGTGTGTTATACAGTATAACAGGAGTATAACATGTGTGTTATACATATCCTCCTGATGCTGCTCAATAATCCAGGTAGAAAAATCTAAAAAAGCTAAGTCTGGTCCTCTGGACATTCAAAAAACAAAACAAAACAAAGCAAAAAATACATAAAAAAACTGTAGAAACGTTTCGTCTTTCGTCCGAAAGACTTCCTCAGTCTGAGATGCTGTGTTCAGCTCAGTCTTATAAATAGCACCCTCTCACAGTGGATCAACCAGTTGGCTGATGACAGCTGAAACCAGCTGCTCACATGATCAAGGAGGACCATCAGCCTAACGATGGATCGTTAGCACCCTGATGGTTGTTTGCTATTCACAGAGGGCTGAGTGATACTAGCAATAACAGCATTGTAAGAGGGAGACAGTTGAACCCGGAGGCCTCCACCTCTGTTTAATGATGGACGGTTTCTTTTCACAAAGATGGCCTCCTTTACTCCTCTCTCAAACCATCGTTCCTCTCTATCAAGGATGTGAACATCTTCATCCCTGAAAGAGTGACCTCTGACCTGGAGATGAGTGTAGACCGCAGAGTCCTGACCTGATGATGTTGATCTTCTGTGCTGGGCCATCCTTTTGGCCAGTGGCTGTTTAGTTTCCCCGATATAAGACTGATCACCCTCCTGACACTGAACAACATACACAATATTACTCTGTTTGTGCCGGGGGACTGGATCTTTGGGATGAACCAGTCTTTAATGTATTTTGGGGTTTAAAAGCCACTGGGACGTTGTGTTTAGAAAATAAACGTCTCAATGTCTCTGAAACTCCTGCAACATCTGGAATGACCACTGGTCTGGGTCTGGGTTCCTTCTTTTCACCTGATGGCTGCTGGAGTCCTGTTTGGGTTTCTTCTTTCAGGAAGGCCCAGTTAGGATATCCACATTTCTCTAGAGCCTGTTTTGTGTGTGATTTCTCTTCTGTCTGGCTCCTGAGTTAGTGGGGACGCTGTCTGCTCTGTGGTACAGAGTCCTGATGACTCCTAACTTGTGCTCCAGAGGGTGATGGGAGTCAAACTGTAAATACTGGTCTGTGTGGGTGGGTTTGTGGTACACCTCAGTTTGCAAATTTCCTCTATCAGAAACTGAGACCTCACAGTCCAAGAAAGCCAACCTGCCATTTTTTACATCTTCTCGTGTGAACTTGATATATTTATCCACAGAGTTGATGTGATCAGTGAAATGTTGGACTTCCTGAGATTTAATTTTAACCCAGGTGTCGTCAACATACCTGAACCAATGACTTGGTGGTCTCCCTGAAAAGGACGTCAAGGCTCTCTTTTCTACCTCCTCCATGTACAGGTTGGCAACAATTCATTCAACCTTTATTTAGTCAGGTAAATCTTTTGAACCTCATGGGCTCATTTACGAAAGCGACCTGCTAAAACTAAAGAACAATGAACAGCAATGGTAGAATTTCCTTAAACAATAAACAAACCAACAATAAACAATATAAAAAACAAAAAAGAGAAGGAAAAAAATAATTTTTTTTTTAGGAGAAATAGGAGAAACTGGAGACCCCATAGCACACCCATGTTTCTGCCTATAATATTGCTCCCCATATGTGAAGTAAGTTGACTGCAGGCACAGTTTCAAGAGTTGACTTAGTTGTTCTGTGGAAAACGGTCCTGCTGTTCAGAATGCACGTAAAGAGTGATGTGACATCAAAAGAGACCATTGTTTCATCAGTCTCCATGATGACATCTTTCACCTTATCCACAAAGTCCATGGTATTCTGTATGTGGTGTTCTGAGTTGCCAACTAAAGGGATGAGTACTGGGGTTGGGCCATATCATATCGTTCCCGGTAATACCGGTAAAAAAAGCTTGCCTGGGCAAAAAAGTTATATCATGATATGTTAATTTCATGACGTAATACGTCAGGGCGTCCCTCCCCCTTAACAACCGAGCGCTTCAAACGACCAAATTGAACTGCGCACCTCCCCTCCACCTGTCTGTACTGGTGTAAAGCTAATTAGTTACGCGTAATACTAGCTAGCTAAAATGCTAAAAACAAGCGATGCACGTCTCAGCTTCTCTCCATCTAGCTCTAAACTGCAGGTACAGATAGCTCAACTGTCTCCCCCTCCCCCCACTCCTCTGAGCAGCTGCGTCTCCCCCGCTCTAAACTGTCGATACAAACACTCGCAGCTTAACAGTCTCTAGAGTTCCACAGTCGGTCCATGGACCAAGAGGCGGGTGATCAGAGACGGATCATTCAGAAAAATGAATAATTCCTGCATGAACAGATGAAGCTGAAACACCAACAAGCTTCAGGGTCAGCTGATCACCTTGTTACAAGTTCTTGGAGTTATAGCTCATTTAAAGGCACCGTATTTTGTTGTAAGTTTCATTTATGCTCAACAGATCTTAAGCTTCATTTTATTTAGTTTTTTAGGAAACTACACCTGCACTTTAGATTTTTGTGGTGGATTTTGTTGATCTATATTTTGTGCAGACTTTTTCGATCTAAATAACAGAAGGATCATTTTTATTTTTATACTTGGAGACTGAATACTTTACTAAATAAAATAATTTCAGTAAAATTACCCCTTGTTGTTTTTTAAAATTGTATATGATACTGCAAAGCAACATGCTAAGTTAATTGTGTCAAATAACTAAATGTGATTTCTGTATTTTTTTTGTTATATCACGAAATTTATCGTTATCGTGATAATGCTCTGAAATATCACGATATAATTTTTGAGCCATATCGTCCACCGTACACAGTACAGATGCCAGATATTTGGAAACATTGTAAGTGACCGAGTTAATCATGCTAACAATTGGTAATAATAATAAATAATAATAAATAAATAAATAAATAATAAGTGGTACACATTAATAATAAGTGTTAATTTTCACACATTCCTTATTAACAGATGCAGACCGTCCCTCTCAGCGACATAGAGTTGCGTTTGCGACACTCTTTGAACTAGCCGATACGTGGTCGCTTGGTTCATGCAGCTCTCAATAGTTCCAAACATTGCCGTCAGTCAGTTTGAGCGGCTACTTAGCAACATAAAGCAACCCCCCCCCCCCCCAAAAAAAAAAAAAAAAACACTTTCAAAACACTGAGAATGAACTACGTTCAATGTTGGAACCGCTGATGTTTGGAACTATTTGTCGTTGCATGACCCACGCGACTTCCTCATTCCATTCTTTCTATAGAAGTCTATGGGAGTGTCACAACTCTCTCTTCATATGGCTCTGGTCTCTCTGTTTTAATTTCCACACTCCGTATGGATGTGTGTGTGAGCTGCAGCACAACCAATCAATTTAACAAGATTTTTAAAAATCAGCGAAAAATACAAACAAAAAAAGAAAATGAAAAAAGCTCAAGGCATCTTTATGTTTATCAGTGTGCGAATGGCTAGAGCAGAAGAAGGGGTCACTGCACCCTTTTCAGATCCAGTGTACCTCAAACAGCTGCTTTGGATCCAACATGTTCTCCGTTGTGGGTTGAACACCATGTGTTGGGCAGTCGAGACCTGAAGACAGAGGTGACACAAAAAGTTAAAGGTAAAGACTATTTAGTGCACTTTTTCCCTTGCATTTTTATTTATTTATTTATTGCCTAAAATTGTAATGAGGGCTCTTTTGCTGCTGTTAATGTGATGTTTTCTCAGAGCTTATCCTGGAAAATGCTGTAGATCCTGCAAAGTCAGAGCAACCCGTGACTCCTGGTGATGAGGATCAAAAGGACTGAAGATAAATGTTTGCTGTTTAGTGTAAGAGGCAGAAGAAGAATGTGCAGACCAGTCCATCACTACAGCCACGTCACTACCTGGATATTGCTGATGGACAGAACGCCCTCTTGTTCTGGGCAATGAACATGCACACTCTTCCTTCCCTGTTTAATGTGGCCACCAGAGTTTTGGCAGTGCCTGCTTGCAGTGCTCCAGTGGAACAAGTTTTCAGCTATGGCGACATCATTTTACGACCTCATCGTGAACACTTAACTGGAATATCTTAAATTGCAGTAATTGTTAATTGTTCAGTTCATATATTTGCTTTATTTGTCTTGTGTCACTCACACATGGACACATACAAACACATGTTCACTCAGTGACCAAATGAGAGAGGAGACGGAAAAAAAATGCTGTAATGGTTCTTTGTATCATACTGTGGAAGTGTCAGCAGTTTTTGTCTGAACATGGAGTTCTACTTTTGTATTTTTCACTGAATGTTCTGGAAAATTACAGTTGAAAGTATGACTGTTCTTGCAGCTAGTTTGACTGAACTGTGCAATATAGAGGTGCAATTTTAAAATGTTTTTTATACATTGTGTGTTCAGCTGCACATGTTTGATCAAGATTTGTGATAAATACAGGTTTAAAAAAGAACACATGGTCTATTATTTACATTTAACATACAATTGCAACATAGTTAAAAAAAGATTCGAAAGGACTTGAAATTCCAAGTTTCAAACTTGGGACTTGACTGTTGCCTGTCTTGACTTGAGACTTGACTTGGGACCTTAAGATACCATATAAATACCATACCATTTTATTTATAGAGCACTTAAAACAGCGACAAGGCCAACCAAAGTGCTGTACAAACAGACAAACAGGTAACACATAGCAACAAACAAAATGAAGTAAAAAACAGAATATAGACATAAAAACCTTGCAGATCATAAATATAACGACCAAACACAGATCATCTGGTGTTGAAAGCAACAGAATAGTAATGAGTCTTTAAACAGGATTTAAAAACTGAGAGGGAGGGGCCTGTCTGACAAGCAGAGGTAACTCATTCCAGAGTCTTGGTCCTGCTACAGAGAAGAACCTGTCACCTCTGAGTTTAAAGTGCGACTAAACACAAAATTAACTTTTTTTAGCTGATAAACTCCCTAGAATGTGTTTAAAATATTATCTAGCACTATGGCTGTGTTTATTTTCACATAATTGTGCATATCTGTGTAAATTGGCAATATTTGGCAATATTTGGTCTAAAACTGTGTTTACGGTAGTCCTTTGGGTTGAACAGAGGTTATTGCACCTTAATTTTCATATTGGTCAGGACTGTTCACTCTGATGTGTCTTGTACACTCTGATGTCACAAAGGTGGTTCAAGCAGAGCCAATCCCCTGCAGAGATGAGAAGTGCATACCTTATATGGAAGTGCTGCATTTCACTCCTGACAAGCGGTTTTATTTTTCTTTTCATTTTCATTTTTTAGGCCTTTGGTTTTGGATGGAATGGGTGGAATAGATAAATACATCTACATGTTTATTCTTTGTTGTTGCTTGGTGTATGTTGTTGGCTAGAGGTTTAATTTGTTTTAGGTTGTTGCAGGTGGAGGCGTGAACAAAAGCACAACTCTACCTCCACCCTTCCTTGTCTCTCGACACGCCCATTTTCAGGGAGATTTTGGAAGGAGGAGTTACCGTCTCAACCTGGGTTTAGTCTCACTTTAAGACGAGTTCCTGGAACTGTGAGAAGTAACTGGTCCGCTGACCTCAGAGAACGTGGTGGGACATACGAGTGTAGCAAATCAGAGAGCTGGGGGCGGGGGGGGACTGTTCAGCGATTTGTAGACATACATGAGAATTTTGAACTGGATTTGAAGATGAACCAGTGCAGGGAGGCCAAGACTGGTGTAATGTGCTCTCTTTTGTCTGTACTGGTTAAAAATCAGGCTGTTGCGTTCTGGACCAGTTGTAGTCATGCAATGGTGTCTGACTGACACCAAACAGGAGTGAATTGCAGGAGTGAAGATAAAGACTACTTGAGACTTGCAGAACACTGACTTGGTCCCACCTCTGGTTTGAAGCAATAATTTGGGAGAAGTATTTGTTCTTTTCAGATTTAACGATGCTCTGACATTCTTTCAAACACGTACATCATAAAAGAATCCTGTAATGTAGAGGAAACCCTGCTTAAGGTTTCCTGTCTGTTTTATACACAGGATAGACCAAATTAAAATCCAAGATTTTGTCACATATCTCAAGTTTCTGTTGTTTGTGTGTGATTGTAGTTGGGTTAGAGAGGAGGCTTCGACCCAGAGAGGCTTTGTCTAAACCCAAACATGCCATCCAATAAATCTGTATCTGACGCTCCCATCACTCAGTTCATCAACTGCAGGATCCTGAGAGCTCACAAACTGAACAGGTACGCACACACACACACACACACACACACACACACACACACACACACACACACACACACACACACACACACACACACACACACACACACACACACACACATATATACAGACCCTTTCCAAAAAAATTGAATATCATGTAAAAGTTGTTTAACTTCCATAAATCCATTCAAAAAGTCAATCCTTAATAGATTATATATTCAGGGCTCAAAATTTAAATGATTTCAAGCTTTTTCCTTTTTTTTCCCTTTAAAATTTATTTTTTTATTTTTTTATACATACCGGTACTTTGGGATTTCAGCTCATGACACTCACAAAAGCAGGAATTCAAAAAATTATAATACTGTGAAGACATCAGCCCATACTTGTCAGTTTTTGCAGAATAAAATAAAGAAATTAGGATCACTATAAATCAATCAAAATATGGTACTTTCAAAACAATATGTCAATCTTCAATACTTGGTTGGGAATCCCTTTGCCTTAATCACTGCCTCGATGCGATGTGGCATTGAGGCCATCAGTCTGTGGCATTGCCTGGGAGTTATGGAAGCCCAGATGTCCTTGATGCTGTCAGCTCTTCTTTGTTGTTGGCTCTGGTGCTCCTCAGGTTCTTCTCGAGGATACTCCATAGATTCTCAACGGTGGTTAGGTCCGGCAAATTGGCTGGTCAGTCGAGCACTGGCATGGGCATCAAACCAGATATTGGTGCTTCTGGCGGCATGGACAGGGGCCAGGTCCTGCTGGAAGATGAAATCTGCATCTCCATACAGATCCTCAGCAGAAGGAATCATGAAGTCTCTAAAACATTCTAGTAGACTGTTGCTGTGACCTTGGATTTAGGAAAGCAGAGTTTACCAGCATCTGGTCTGGACATTGCACCCCAAATCATGACTGACTGTGGATACCACCAGCCTGATCAAGAAGGTTCATCAGAGACTCTACTTCCTCAGACGGCTGAAACGAGCTGGTCTGAGCAGCCCAGTTCTCACCTCCTTCTACAGGTGTGCAGTGGAGAGCATCCTGTGCTCCAGCATCAACGTGTGGCATGGAGGTTGCACAGTTGCAGAGAGGAAAGCTCTACAGAGAGTGGTGAAGGCTGCACAGAAGTCTGTTGGAGTCAGTCTCCCCACCATCACAGACATTTACACCTCCAGATGCAGGAAGAGAGCCACCTGCATCATGAAAGACCTCACTCACCCAGCACACTCACTCTTTGCCCCACTCCCCTCAGGACGGAGGTTGAGGAGCATCAAATGTAGAACCACTAGACTGAGGAACAGCTTCTACCCTGAGGCTGTTAGACTCATGAATAAATAAATAATAAGAATAATCACTGCAAAATATCACATCATGCTGATGCTGATCTGTTTTCTTGTTGCTGTGTTCATCTGTGACCATCTGCTCATACAGACTCATGTTCGTGCTGCTGTTTGTAATGATGTTTTTCTATTACATTAGGGCTTAGTGTATTTCTAGTTGATGTTTTTCTTAGTTATATCCTAGATGTTATTACTGTTTTTCTCTTACATTTTGTTGTTGGATGTAACTGGGACCCTGTGTACATAATCTCGTTTCATCACATGTTCCACATGAGGTGCAAATGACAATAAAGATTCTCTTGACTCTGACTGACTCTGACAAGAAAGCAACAGTGCAGTGTGTGTGTTTATAGGTTTGTTTAAATATATATACGCGTGTGTGTGTGTGTGTGTGTGTGTGTGTGTGTGTGTGTGTGTGTGCGCAGAGAGGACCTGTGGGTGCGTGAAGGGAAGATCTTGGATCCAGAGAAGCTGTTTTTTGATGAGCACGGCTTCGCTGACGAGCGAGTGGACTGTGATGGCAGCATTTTATCTCCAGGCTTTATCGATGTCCAGATCAATGGTAAAACCTCTAAATGAAGACCATGACAGTCTGATGGTCACTTTCCACTCATGTTCCTCAAACACAGGGGCTACCTGACATCTGTATGTTTTTCTACTACTGTACTATCTTATTTTACTCCAAATCTGTCTTCTTTTTAAAATTCAAGGTCAAGTATATTTAATGTCATTCACATCACATGTGGTACATGAGGTGGAACAAACTTGTGTACTCAAGATCCCAGTTAGACCTAAAAATATCAACAGTACAATGTATTAAAAGAAACAATCCAGCCACTACGGAGCACAAGCCAGTGTATCTCTTGTGCTGGTCCCAAGCCCAGGTAAATGGTGAGGGTTGTGTCAGGAATGGCATCCGATGTTAAACACTTTGCCAAAACTAAAATTCGAGTTCATCAAAGCAAAACCATACCAGATTGGTTGAGGCCCGGGTTAACAATGACCAGCACCGGTGCTGTTAACAAACGGTGCCTGTAGAAATTGTGCTACTGTTAGTCGAAGACCACGAGGAGGGAAATGTATCCGGAGACAGAGGAGAAGAGGAAAGTGAAGAATGTAGGACAGAGGGTTGCCACTCTAAATGTGGGGACAATGAAAGGTATGATGGCATGATGCAGAGAAGGAAGGTAGATGCTCCAAGAGCTCAAGTGGAAGGGCAGCAAGTCTCACAGCATTGGAGCAGGGTTTAAGCTGTTTTACCATGGTGTGGATAGAAAGAGGAATGGAGTAGGGGTGGTCCTGAAGGAGGAGTTGGCAAAGAATGTAGTAGAGGTGAAGAGAGTGTCAGATAGGGCGATGTGCCTGAAGTAGAAGGTCTGACTCAGTGGTTATGCTCCACAGGTTGGTTTTGATGTGGAGGAAAAAGATACATTTTGGAAGGATGTGGATGAAGTGATAGAGAGTATTGTCAGGGAGGAAAGAGTGGTGATTGGAGCAGACCTGAATGGACATGTTGGTGAAGGAAACAGAGGATGAGGAAGTGATGGGTAGGTTTGGTGTCAAGGAAAGAAACCAGGAAGGACAGATGGTGGTGGATTTTACCAAGAGAATGGAAATGGCTATAGTCAACACCTATTTCCAAAAGAGGGAGGAACATAGAGTGACTTGTAAGAGTGGAGGAAGGATAACACTGGTTTTGTTTAGAAGAGGAAACCTGGGGGAGATTGGGGATGTAAGGTTGTGGCAGGGGAAAGTGTGTCCAGACAGCATTGTATGGTTGTGTGTAGGGTTAGGTATCGAGAATCGAGAATCGTTCGGAACCGGGACTAACTGTCCGGTTTTCCCGGAATCGTTCAAAATATTAATTTGCGATTCCTATGTTCGATGCTAGTTAGCCGACCGGAAGTAGCCGCCGCCGAAACCCAACGAAGAAGAATCCACCGGAAGTGTGCTTCCGAAATCGAAAGCTTACTAATTTTTTTTTTTTTTGTAATTAAACTTTTTTATTAAATTTTGCTACATGAACATTAAATAGACATTAAGACATCAAAAATATTAAGAAGAAAGAACAAAAACAAAATAAAATAAAATAAGGAACATAAAGCTGGTGCACCCCCCTCCCTCCACTCCCCACCCCCAAGCTACCGCGAACCACAGGTGAAATGACACACTGACAAGAAAAAACAAAGAAAACATTTCTGTAATCACTGTAACCGGTGCGAGGCCAACAATCCAACAAAAAAATAAATAAAATAAAAATAAAATTCAATAAAACGTAAGACAATACAATGCAATTTTAGGTCATTGTTACATTTTTTAGCGAGTCCCAAAAACTGTCCCAATCTTTGTCTCTGCTCCCCTTTAAGTTACTGAGCATAACCTCATAAGAAGCTGCTTCAGTCATTGATTTAATCCAGTCATTGACTCCAGGACGCTTAGTGGTCTTCCAGTGTTTTAAAATGATCCTGGATGCTGTCACCAGACCGACCATAATAACTGAAAGGGTTCCTTTGGGAATGACCGGCATTTGGGATCTATCTCCCAGTAAACACAGTTCTGGGGTCCGGGGAACTTCTGAGCCAAACCAGGCACTCAAAGTCTTCAAAACTTCAGTCCAAAAAGGTGTAATCAGGGAACATTCCCAAAAACAGTGTAAATATGTCCCCACCTCTTTTTTACATTTCCAGCACAAATTGTCCGTCATTAGTTTCATTCTGTGCAATCTGGTAGGGGTATGGTAATATCTATGCAACACTTTATATTGTATGAATTTATTTTGGGCTTCTTTCACATATTTACCGCTCCCTGATAGGACTTCCAGCCATTCTTCCTTTGTGTACCTGATTTTCAAATCTCTTTCCCAAATAAGTTTAATGTTCAGTGATTCACCACTCAAACTTCCACTTAAAAGTTTATAAAACCGAGAGGTTGTGTGACGTTCACGTGGCAACCTAATAAAATCTAAAATCTTATTTTCCACATTGTCTTTAATTTTGGCGTTCACACAGTGTCTCATCTGTAAATATTTCCATAGGTTTGCTCTGCCTTCTAATTCAAAAGTGCGAGTCAACTCCTCATAGGACATAAGTTGTCCATCTTTATACAAATCACCAATGGTGTGTATGCCACATGAATGCCACTGCCCCCAAAACACAGGTTGTTTCCCAATAGATATAGCAGGGTTATTCCAGAGAGACGCCTACTTCTGTACCTGATGTGGAAGCTCTAACATTCTATGGACTTTTGACCAAACCTCACTAGAGTGAATAAGAACCGGGTTTGTTGTGTCCGTCTTTTGAGACAGTTTGTGTCTTGGGTGGAATGGTGAACAAACATCAGTTTCAATGCTTATCCATTCCTGCCCGTTTACAGCTTCCTCCCAGTGTTTAACTAATTTAGTCATTTCAAATGATAAATAATATAGTTTGGAGTTTGGAAGTCCTAGACCACCCTTTTCTCTAGGGGCATATAATTTATCTAGTTTTATTCTTGCTCTTTTATCTCCCCACAGGAAAGACTTAATCTAGTTTTCATACCTTTTAAAAATGTCCGGCGGGATTGTAACGGGTAGCATCATTAACAAGTAATTAAACTGAGGAGTGGTGATCATTTTAATAACATTAATCTTACCCCACAAAGTTAAATTAATCTTTTCCCACTTTTCAAAATTTGTTTTAATTTTTGACAGTACCGGATTAAAATTTAGTAAAGGTAATTCTTCCAAATCTCTGCTAAGTCTAATACCCAGATATTTCATACCTTTAGGTGTCCACTTGAATTTAAAATTTTCCACCATATTTGAGTGACATAAAGCTGATAATGGCATGGCCTCTGACTTAGTCCAGTTTACTGTGTATCCCGACACCTCTGAAAATGACTGTATGGTGTCCATCAGATGTGGCAAGGATGTAAGTGGGTGAGTGATAAGTGCTAAAATATCATCTGCGTAAAGAAGCAGTTTGTGTTCTTGTTGACCCATGCATACCCCTTTAATGTCCTTATTTGCCCTAATACTCACTGCCAGAATTTCTATGAATATATTAAATAACAAAGGGCTGAGAGAACACCCCTGTCGGGTCCCCCTTGATAATTCAAAGAAAGGTGAAATAATACCATTCGTTATTACCGCAGCTCTTGGTTCCTTATACAAAATTCTAACCCAGTTGGTAAAATGGGGTCCGAATCCAAAATTGGACAAGGCCGAAAAAAGAAAGTCCCATTCCACCTTATCAAATGCTTTCTCAGCATCTAAGGAGATGGCAGCTATTGGTTCATCTTTTGACTGGCTTAGCCACATCAAATGCATCAACTTTCTCATGTTATCAGAGGAGGAACGGTTTTTCATGAAACCTGTCTGATTTTGATGTATAATGCTGGGAAGGACTCGTTGCAAGCGTAAAGCCAACACTTTGGTTAGTATTTTGCAATCTACGTTAAGCAGACTGATGGGCCTATAATTTGATGGGTCTGAACTGTCTTTATCTTTTTTTGGGATTAGAGAAATTAATGCTTCGTTGAAAGTAGGGGGAAGCTGTCCTCTCTCAAAGGTTTCCTGATATACTTTTTGTAACACTGGGGCCAGAATGTCAATATATGTTCTATAATATTCTGCAGGAATGCCATCATAGCCGGGTGATTTCCCTGCTTTCATCTTCAAAATTGCTGTTCTAATTTCTGCCTCTGCTACTGATGCTTCCAGCCCCTCCACCTGTTCCTCAAGTAATCTAGGAAGGTCCAGTTTAGAGAAGAAAAGATCTCTCCCCCTCTGATCCATCTTAGTAGACAGCGTAGACGTATATAATGTTCCATAATACTGTTTAAACGCATCATTTATGTCTTTCGGTGAGGTTACTAATTTATTACCGCAGCAGCCTAAATGAACAGGCTGGGTCTGGTATGCACAGAAACCCCTTGTTTGCCCCGTGACAAGCCCCAGAGCAATAGCATTTGGAATTGGGGGGCTGAGTGTGTGAATGTGTAACAAATACCTGGAGGTGACAGTCAATGAGAAGAGAGTTGGAAATTACTCAAGCTTTTAGTCTAGGAAATTAAATTTGAAGAAAAGAAGTCCCTGTATGATCATCAACTAAAGGCAATTAAAGAAAAGCTTCTGCTCAGGGAGTTTAGATAAACCGACAAATGATTGTAATCTGTTACCTCTGGTTGAAACCGAAGATTAAAGTCTTACAGAGACAGGAATCTTGGGTATTTACTAAGACCAGAGGGCAAAGGTGAAATCACAAACTGATGTAGAATCCCTTCTTCTTCTTTTTTTCTTGATTCTTGTGTTGCATTTGCAAGGTTGGACAAACTGTCACGTTTTTGTGACATTGCAAAAAGTCCAACACTCTGCACTCATTATCATGGACACAGGGTTTAGTTCCTTAAAAAATGTAAGTTGCAAAACAGAAAAAAAGGCCAACC
>JBBPBX010057056.1:11623-22560 GCA_038048925.1 Garcialebias charrua | reverse complement strand
CTCTACCCTTTTCCGGATCAAGACCATGGCCTCAGATTTGGAGGAACTGATCTTCATCCCGGCCGTGTCCCACTCGGCTGTGAACCGCTCAAGTGAAAGCTGTAGATCACGACTTGATGAAGTCAACATGACCACAACATCAACTGCTAAAGCAGTGATACAATCCTAAGGTCACTGAAACAGATCCCCTCAACACCTTTGTTGCACCTGTAAATTCTGTCCATAAAACTTATGAACAGAATTGGTGATAAAGGGAAACCTTGGCGTAGTCCAACTCTTATCGGGAACTAGCCTGACTTAGTGCCGGCAATGTGGACCAAGCTCTGACACCGGTCATACAGAAACCTAACTGCCAGTATCAAAAGGACTGGTAACCAATACTCTTGGAGTATCCCCGAGAGGCTGTTTTGTTTCAATATGTCATTGTATTTAGCTGAAATAACAATAAAACCTCTCTCACTCAGATTCTAATTGTACAGGGTTAGGGTTAGGGTTAGGGTTAACCCTAAACCTAACCCTAACCCACTAACCCTAACCCAGGACCAACACAGAGCATTTCCCATCATCGGCAACCATTAACATATTTTTGTGGACTTTTACTAATGCCGTTTCAGTGGAATGGTGTTTTAGAAAACCAGACTGAAAGGGATCAGAGATCTGTAGCTGACAGAACCAGGATCTGAGTTGGATTTCTACAACTTTTTCAAGTACTGTAATTAGTAAATTACTTTGAAAAAATAAGAGAAAAGGCAGTTTAGTTATCGGACAGAAGTTAGAAAAGGAGCCAGAGTCAAGATTAGGTTTCTTTAAGAGAGGGGTCACTTCTGCTGTTTTAAAATATAATGGGACAAACCCTTGGTTCAGGAAGTTGTTATGGTAATCATCGCCAACACTGTTGAGTCAATACAGGTTAGAGTCTGAACAAGCAAAGAGCTGGGTAATATTTCCAATGAACAAGTAGAGAGTTTCATTTAGCCAACTAATGAGGTCAGGTCATTTAATGAAATCGGAACAAAAGAAGAAAATGGCAGAACACTGAGGCTCTTCATGAAAGGTAACAAAGCTACGAGATATATTTGATTTCAGGTCTATCAACTTCTTTATGAAAAAAACTGAGGAACATGTTACAGTCATTGTTTGAAGTTAATGAAGCATGGTGTGCTGGAGGAGATACAATACTGCTGATAGTATTAAATAACACTTTAGGATTGTTTTTGTTCTGGTGAAGGATATTGCTAAAATAAGATGACCTGGCATCACATTATGTCACATTGTTGATATTGTATGTATGTAGACTGTTGATTTTCTTTTTTTGCATAGTGTTGTTCTGTTTTTTCTGTTGACTTGTTGTTAACTCCTTTATTTCTCTTCACTCTTTGTTAGAAATCAGGTCTCTCTTGCAAATGAGTCCACGTGGCTCAACGAGACTAACCTGTATAAATAAAGGTTGAAAGATTCACTAACTGCCTTGTTATAAGCTTCACGGACCTCTTTAAAATATTCCCGGTGGGCAACCAAACCAGTCCTCTTCCACAGGCATTCTGTTTTCAGACAAGAGCGCCTGAGTTCTCGAGTTTGATTAGTTAACCAAGGTGAACAGGGGTAAACGGGCCCACAGCGGGTTCGTTAGGAGTAACACTGTCCAGAATAGCAAGGCAGTGATAATTAGGAGTCAGCCAGAAGCTCCACATCATCATCATCATACGGGTAATTGTATGCTGGAAAATGCAGGCGTAAAAGCCCCTTTGTTTCACCCCCCAAAACGGGGTCATATTGACCTCCAGATGCAAGAAAAGAGCCACTTGCATCATGAAAGACCCCACTCACCCAGCACACTCACTCTTTGCTCCACTCCCCTCAGGACGGAGGTTGAGGAGCATTAAATGTAGAACCACTAGACTGAGGAACAGCTTCTACCCTGAGGCTGTTAGACTCATGAATAAATAAATAATAAGAATAAACATTGCAAAATATCACATCATGCTGATCTGGTTTCTTGTTGCTGTGTTCATCTGTGACCATCTGCTCATACAGACTCGTGTTCGTGCTGCTGTTTATAATGATGTTTTTCTACTACATTAGGGCTTAGTGTATTACTAGCTGATGTTTTTCTTAGTTAATCCTAGGTGTTATTACTGTTTTTCTCTTGCATGTTGTTGGATGTAACTGGGACCCTGTGTATATAATCTCATTTCATCACATGTACCACATGTGGTGCAAATGACAATAAAGACTCTCTGACTCTGATAACAGTACAAAAAATGCTAGTCATATATGTTAAATACAGTTAGGAAAATGATAACTCTAAAACTGTTTGTTTGCATCATCCATCTGACAGCATGCATTGCATAGCACTTTGGTTGGTCTTGCTGCTGTTTTGAGTGCTTTATAAAAAAAGTGGTATGGTATGGTATGATATTGTATGTTATAGTACAGGGGTCACAAACCTTTATGAGACTAAGCTATTTCAGAGGGACTGAGTGACACAAAGGGCTACTTGTTTGATCCAAACAAATTTGCACGGCTCACTTTTAATTATAGTATTAATAATACAGTAATACATTTACAGACATGTGACTATATGACTGCCTAATCACATCAATCTGATCTGTATTATTAAAAACTCCCCACACTGATTACCAGTAAGGATTTAGCATGACAAATACATATGATCAATTATTATTGATAATCCTCAGTTTGAATCCCTTTTTAGGCTCTTCTGAGCGACTGTAAATTTTCTCTGGATGTCTCTTTGTCTGTGTCTCTGTGACAGATTGGAGACCTGTCCTGTGTGCCCCCCCTTGCCTTCACCCAAAAGCAAATTCCATTCCATTTCACTCCCATTGTTAAACAAAGTTGTTGGTGACATAAAACCCTCCCCTACTGATCCCAAAAGCATGTGTGATAACATAACACCCATAGGGGGAGGAATAGAGAAAAGCAGTGGGGGGAGATTCAGCATACCCACTCATGGGAGGAGTTAATTTCAGACTGCAGTAGCAGACTGGGGCTGTAGAGGGACTCAGAGAGCAAATCTGTGTAAGATGTCAGGTGCTCAAAACTCGTTTTACATCAAAAGTGAGGACCGTCACAGAAAATTGAGAGTAGCATCTATAAGGGTAGTAGAGCTTGTTTCCATTGAAAACAAAGTGAGGACCGAGAAAAAGTCCTCACTTCCCAAAAGGTCCTCACTCCGTTGGTTAAAAACTCATGATAGTCCTCAGTCCGTAGCAAAAACAGGAACACACACACACACACACACACACACACACACACACACACACACACACCTTTAACAAAATCTCTGGCGCTGCCCTTGTTCGGCCTCTTGTATTACAGCCCTCGCCTTCGCTTGGATTTTTGATTAAATTTAGCAAAGTGCTGCCGATAGCCGAATTGTCCAGCCACTCTCAATTACCGTCTGGGGAGGGTACCTGAGAAAGCTTAACACAGCAATTAACAACTTAATTAAGTGCCACAGCCATTGTGTCATTTCCCGAGCCGTGCAACAAGGGTGGTATTGATTGCAGGGGATTGCCAGTTGGCCCCCAATTGATCGCCCGATTGATTGGCTCGGATGGACGTTCCTCAACGACTCGAAGAAGATGAAGATGTGTGTTTTGTCTCAGAGGAAGTAGCCGTCACGCTGCTGTGTGACACACTGATAATGACCTGCCAGACTGGCTGCGTGCCCCCTCCCCGCCCCACACAGTCTCCCCGGGAGTGACACACCTGTCTCACGTCAATCATTCACTCTCTATCGCGCAAACAACACACACACACACAGAGAACCACACTCCTGCAGTAAGTGCTGCTGTCAGTGACGCAGGAATAAACACACACAAGGACCCGTTGGTACCCGAAGTTACAGACGAGGTTATTAACTCAGGTGACGATGAGTGTTCATTTGACTCAGAACTCAGCTTTGAGGCCTATACGTCTCAAACTGCATGTTTTCACTGCCCGGCCCTGTTTGCTGTCAGTGTGTTGTTACGGCTTCAGCACCAAAGTGACCACATGTCACCAAACTTTATTGTTTTAGTTCAGCATTCAACAAAGATGAAGGTGAAATTATCCCTTTAAGCATATGTCCAGAGCATTTTAGTTTCAGTTTTACATTTTCTTATAACATTTAGATTTTGGTTGTTTTATATTTTTATTATACGTGGCACTGTGGGTTGAGCTGCTGTGTACCCTGTACTCCACCTCTCGCACAGCGACTTCTGGATATGGGCACCAGTGACCCAGAAAGAAAGAAGCAGGTAAAGACAATGAATGGATATTTTTATTACAGACTTTCACTTTCAGCAGCAGGCAACATTGTCTTTGCCTCAGTGTGTGTGTGTGTGTATATGTGTGTGTGTGTGTGTCCTTGTTTATGTTATGTTGTGAGGCCCATTTTTCTGAGTTATACCAAATTGTGAGGACCAACTGCTTCTTATGGGGCCCAAAGCCCGGGCCGCATTAGAATAAGTCCCGTTGGTGGGTTAGGGGTTAGGTTTAGGACTAAGGTGTGAATTGAGGATGTGTTAAGTTTAGGGTAAGGTATGCATTGGTAATAGGTTTAGGGTAAAGGTCAGGGTTAGGCTATAGAAATGAATAAAAAATGAATGGAAGTCAATTCAATGGCCCCACAAAGATAGAAAAACAAACCTGTGTGTGTTTGTTTGTATTATTATTATTTTTATTCCACCTAATTCAAGATGTCCGTCACAGCCAACTGACTGGCTTTCACAGTCAGTTTTATATACGTATGCTAAAATGTTGAGCGGTAGCAGCTGAGAGTCATCTCCAACAGCTCAACTTTTCACGTTGCATGAAAATGTTTTTTGAAACGTTAGCATTATTTATCAGAGTCAACCCTGTTTGTTTGTAAGCTAAATGTGTAATGAACCAGTGGGCAAATTTAATGAAACGCTGTACTGTACCTGATTAACTTTTGGAGTCTACTCAGTTCAAGATGGCTGCTGCAGATTATCAACTCTAACCAAGAATAATGGCTGTAAGATTATTAGTTTTACAGGTACGGGGCTAAAATCAGGTGTGGTAGTTGCTGAGAGTCATTCATATCATATACTCAGAGAGCTAACAGGTCACACGTAAAATTATTTTAAAGATTTGACCAAAACAACTACAACACCATCATTTCCCTTCACTAGATGACCTCAGTTTAAACTCTGTCACCTTTAATTACAAAGTATTTCTATACTTTCATGTTTTTTTTATTTTAAAGGGGACCTCAGATGTATTTTTTAAATTTTTATGGTATTTCTGTGGGATATCCAGACCCTATTCCTTCAATTTAATGCACAAAATAATTATTAGATAATCAATTATACCCTTTTTAATTCTGCCATTTTTAACTTTCGTTTTGAACGACCGGTTTCTTGAAGTCCACGCCCTTCAACGATCTGTTCACGCCCTCTGTAACAGCCAGTATCTGTAATGTGTTGTTGTTTTAAAATTAGCTCTTTTTTTATTACTCATTTGACTTACTGTTAGTGTTAGCTTAAGATAACTTACCGAAACCCGTCTGAGCGCGCCGCAGTTTGCTGCTCCTTTTAGCATTAGACCACCCGAATCCGAAGCTAATGTTAGCTTGTTCCTCTTCCGGTTTTCGCCAGCTCCGCTCGTTGCACGCGATGAGATTTTGGGAGTTATCGCTGTTCCAGTGAAGACAACACAAAGTTCACCAAGTGTCTCCCGTAAATTAATCTGTAAGGAGAAGGTCCTCTTGCTGCGAGCCTGCTGCGAGGCTGCTGCAAGGCTGTACAGTTGAAGCTCCGCTCCATCGCGCCGGAAGAGGGTCCCGTCGAACCCGGTCCTTCCGCCTGTGGTCCGCTCGTTTAATTTTTGCCGGCTGCGCGTTGGCAGCGATCGCAAATACACTAAAAATTGAACTAAAACATAAAAATAACAATTATACTTTATTTATAAAGCCATTTAAAAAAACACAGCTGCAACAAAGTGCTGTACACATGAAATTAAGAACATATAAACAAAAGATGAGATGAAATCATGAAAAACAACAGTCATGTGTTTAATACAGAAGTGGGTTGAGCCTAACCAGGGGTTGCTAGGTGAGGGGCTGGACTCAGGTTTGATCTGATTGGCTGGCGGCTTGTGACGTCAATAAATGCAGGAAGTGTGAATCCTGGTGTATTTATCAAAAATAAATAAATCTACTTAGAGTAAATAAACCACTGGGTGCATTTTTTTGGCACAAGGACTGTTTTTTTATGAAGTAAATACCCAAAGTTTAGTAAAAAAAACATTAAAAAGTGAATTTTGCATGTGTGGTCCCCTTTAAAACTTTTTTTTTTTCTTCTTTTTTTGTCATTTTGATTTTATGATTTGGTGGATTACAATATTCTATTACTTATGTACAAGGCTCAGAATCATAATTTACCATCGAACATACAAGCGTATTTTGTTAAAAGGAGTACTGTAGTTGTTATAATTTAAAGGGAACAGATACTTTTGTAAAGCCGAAGTATAGAACAAGTTTAAGGGGTAGGTCTACTTTAATGAAGGGAATTGGTTAATATGAATACTGATACTAAAAAGGAGAAATCATTATTTGTATTTAAGAAAAAGATCAAGAATGTATTGCTGATTAAATATATTTAAGTTAGTTAATATTAAGGAATTATAATGAATAATTGTTATAAGTTTTGATAAGTTTTGTACTTTGTTGTATAATGTATTGTTTGAATTGATTGTTTTGAATTGATTTTGTTAAGAAGGGGCAGAAATGATAAGAATTCATTCTTCTTCTGCTGCGTTTCATTTGATAGGTTTTTTTTGGAATATGTATTGTTTTAATTTAAATTAAATGAATGAATAAACACACAAATTAAATTTACTTTGTATTTAATGGTGTTACTTTTCATTCGTCCGTGTTTCCTCCAGCAGCTCTGCATCTTTTCTGGTCTAGTGGTTTGAGTGACTCTTGGGACGTCATCTCTGTGGCTCGGCGTTCAGGCCAGGAAGCATTTTAAGAGCTGCGGTGTCTGCTGGATGTATCTGAGTGTATAATTCTAAATATCCATGTCAACAGGTCTGTATAGATTCTTGGTGGATTTTGCAGTCTTTTCTTTCTTTTGTATTTTGATCATGTGCAGCTCTCTATGTCACACCTATTTGTATTAAAAATGTTTCACAAATAGGGTTTGACTGACCGAACAGAACGCACAATGGAAGTAACTAACATGACAATAAATAATTGTCCCTTAAAATTACATTCACACTTTTGTCTAATATTTTCCTGTAGTAAAATGCTAGATGGGACACAGAGAACTGATTTGACAGCATACATGGATAAACAAACACAAGAAGGATGCACTCACCCCAACACACACATGGATCCAGTGCTCCCCAGGGAGCAGTTAGGATGCAGGGCAGGTCTGGATGTTGGAGGGGAGTTAAAGTGGGGGGTAAGACGTCAAATAAAATGTCATCTCTTATTGTGTCAATGAAGTAATTCCCTTTTAAAGGCTTGACCTTTCACCTTGAAGGAGCTTGGCCAATTGCACAATGCAGCCATGAGGTGATAACAAATGACTCGAGCGTGGGGGCTGGGTTGGAGCGGGCAGTGTGCTCGACTCACCCTGGACCAGTTTCACCTGGTAAAAGAAGTGTCCACATTAATTACAAGCAGCTCACGCTCAGCAACACTGACACTGGGGGCGCCTTGTTTGGTCTTGTTTGGTCTCATTTTCAGGATTTGACAAATTGAGATTTGCAGATTCAAACACTTTTCTTTATTTTGTCTTAAACTTTAGACCATGGTCCTTCTAAAACAACATACAGTACATGTACAGCCTCTTTAAATGTAACCTCGTTCCACTCGTTTTACCACTAGGAGGTGGTATTACATGGATGAACTCAGAGATATTCTCCTGTTAAATGTTTGAACAGGACAATCAAACAAGCTTTTTCGTTTTATTATTGTTGTTGTTTTTTACCTACTTTTTGTTGTTCTTAAAGTGAAAAGTGTAGTTACATGTCAATTTGATTTTGTGCTTGTAGGTGTTGATGTCAAGGTGTTTGACCGGCTCAGGCCTCCCTGCAGCTCTGAGGTGCTCAACTTATGACCTGTAATTACATTGCTTTGCTCTCAAATCACACCCAAGCACTTTGGTCACAGACTTCCAGCTTTCCCACTCCAGTAAATGTGCTACTTTCAAAACTGATCAGAAAAATCAGGATCTATGCTCCAAGTCGACTTTTCGAGGTGAATGTAGAATCCGTGCAAGAAAATGCACTTGTTGTCAATCTGTTCTTTTTTTCTTTTTGTTTATTTATTTATTTGTTTGTTTTGTTTAGAAGGAGTGGAACTCAACTCCCTCACGTAACGATTTTCAACAAAAGTGATTGTTTCACACACACAAACCCACCGGAAAGCCACACATTGGATCAGAGGCGCAACTACATATTTTTGAGGTGGATGCGAAAACATCAACGGCGCCCCCCGCTCCTTTTACCTGCCGCCTCATACAGCTTTCCTCCCTGCACTTAGAAAATACAGTACTGTAGTAATATTACAGATTTTTTATGTTACATATTATATCAGGTGATCATTTCAATGATAAACAAATAAGAAGGTTAATAAAGTACAACTATATAACTGTAATGGTAATCGGTGCTCAACATTTTATGTAGCGAAAATATGAAATCTTAAAAGCCTGGAGTCCATGTCAGTGTTTTAACATTTATGACATTTAAACTACTTTCCGTGAAAGAAGACAACGAAAGATGGTCATCAGAAATTCAAACCATCATGGTATACAGTATAGGTTTTTGTTGCCTCCCTAATGTAATTATTCCTACCTGATGTCATCACTTGTCTCCTCTATCACTGACCTCGTGTCTGTCTCCTTCACCCTTTGTCTGTGGCATTCTGCACTGTCATATGGTCAAAAAAGCATTATATATTAGTTGTAAAAATTACAGATCTTAATACAGTTTTTAAAAATAATGTTTACATGTTATTGCTTGGGATTAAGTAGCTGCTCCCTCACTTCCACCTGCATTAGACCAACCTGTTGCCTTCCCCAGTCTGTCCTGATTCCTCTGTCATCTTCTCTTCCTGCTCTCCATCCTCACAGCTGAATGACATTAATTTTGTGTTAAGTAGGTTTAAAAATACAGGTAGTCCCTGACTTACGAGCGCTCTTACTTACGAGGTCCCGGACTTAAGGAATATGCATATCATAAAAAAAAAATTTTTTAAATGTTTTTTTTGTTATCCTACTTACAAATTTTCATCATACGAGCGGCCCGTACGGTACAGAACTCGCTCGTAAGTTGGGGACTACCTGTACAGCAGTCAAACCACAATAGAAATTAAACTTTAACTTAAATGATCTCCTTGTTGGATAACAGTTACTGACTGGATATTTCATCTGATCTGACTTAACAGATACGTCACAACACACACCACTGTAGTGATATTAAATAAGACATTTAAACTCAGGTGTCCTTCTGCCAAAAAGGTTGGTAACATGGGTCACCAACCTTTTTGAGTCTAGGGCTATAGTGACACTGAGGACTAATTTGTCTGATACACACAAACTTGTACAACTCATCTTTAGTTAAAGAATCAATAATAATTATTAATGTACATATGAGTGAATAAATTGTAGCACTGCATTGGAACATAGCTGGGAACTGCCACCACAGCAGATTAGCTTTCCTGTGTTAATATTTCCTGAGTTTTATTTAGGTCATTCTTACACTTAGTGTGTGGATGTGTATGTGACGTGTATCAAATATTCATAAAAATATTAAACAAATCACGTCTATAGGGGAGGCAACATTTAACAGCCAAATATGGGACAATTCCTATTAGGCTAGCCTTAGCTAACCTGAATATTTTACAAGCCTCCTGTCCTGCTCATACACTGACTGTACCTAATATCTTTTAACCTAATTGAAAGGCTTTTTTTCCATCCTGCCAACAACTTCCCTCTCCCTTTTTCTGTTTTGCGGCCTGGATAGTTTTTTTTTCTTTTTCTGCCGCTCCAAAGTCAAGTGCACGAGTGAAAAAATTAATTAATAAATAACGTGCCTGTGTGCGTTCTCTTAGGGGCGCGTGTTCACAGCACCTGTGTGTGAAGGGGGAGCAGAGCGATAGGAGGAGGGAGGTGAGGGAGCAGGGGGGGGGGGCGCCTAATCAGTGCTGTTCCCCTGTTATTGTCATTTCATGTAATTAAAAGAAAATGCCTGCTAGAATTTTTTTTTCTAGAGACGGTTTTGGCGCCCCCTTTAGTGCAGCGCCCCTATGCGTTGCATCACCTGCATAGTGGCCATTTGCGCCACTGCATTGGATATTAGTGGCCAGTGTAGCCTGGTTAAAACCAGACCCTTGTCCTTCACTTCGCTTTGGACTAGGAGAGAGCGGAGCTGTGCAGGAAGGCGAGGGCCAGGTTATGGCCAGTGGTACAGCTACAAATAAACGATGACTCAGCATTCACACTTGTTTTGTGTAAGAAACTGCTTCCACAGACTTTGTGCTAATTTATCATGTTCAACTTGAAATAGTTGCTATGACTTTTAGTTATTATAACTTTGTACTGTTCAAATTACAGTATTTAGCAATGCTTACAAAAAATTTCAAAATCTCAAATGTACTGAAATCACATAAATATCTTATAATTATTGTTCTATTATTAAATTTAATCAGCATACTTGTTTATTTTGGCTTCTCCTATTTCATTTAGCTCTTAGTTACCATTTAGATCCTTTTAGCTGTTAGCTACTGTTGTGTTTGTTTTACCTTTTATCTACTGTTTCACTGGTTTTACATGTTTAATTTTGCTAATATATACGTGTGTATATAAATATATATATATATATATATATATATATATACTGCTGATCTGTTTCATGTTACTGTGCGCATTCGTGCTCATCTGCTAACACAGACTCATGCT
>JBBPBX010057055.1:0-22561 GCA_038048925.1 Garcialebias charrua | reverse complement strand
AGACGGTTATACTCCGATATTGTTCTGACATGGTTTCACAAAATGATTTATATAGAATATTTTGTTTACCGAACTAAAGTTGATCGGAGCGCGACGTCTTTGACAGCAGGAAGGAGCAGCTGTCAGCTCCTCCGATGGAGATAAATCCTTCACGTTTACAACAGCGC
Organism: Garcialebias charrua; assembly: GCA_038048925.1. NCBI lineage: Eukaryota > Metazoa > Chordata > Actinopteri > Cyprinodontiformes > Rivulidae > Garcialebias > Garcialebias charrua. The sequence continues at coordinate 22,394 of JBBPBX010057055.1, read as the reverse complement.
GTTGCTCAAACGTATACCTGGCTGTAACACCCTCTAACCCAGCAAGAAACAACCCAAAAAATTTAAAAAACGAGAGAAAATAAACTGGTGTCCCGGCTTGTTTTTCACAGCAAACCACACGCTACAGGACTTCCGCCAGAAGTTTACCACCGGGAGGGGGCGGCTCCGGACTGTCATGGCGGCCTACATGAGCTTTTTGTGAAAGAGGTGGATAGGTGGCCCAGGTTTTTGATGTTACAGTTAGCAGGGGGGTTTGAACCAGCAACCTTCCAATCACAGTTTCACTCTAGCCTCTGCACCACCGCTCCCGTAGATAGCTCTTGAATAACATCAGTTTAATGAATAAAGTTAAATTCTGACCGAACTTACAAGGTAGCGTCTCATCTGACTGGAGCTGACTAAAGTGAACGGATGTTCATTCAGGTTCATGCAAATTACTGTATTTTTTTTTTTTTTATAAACCTAAAGAGTGTCATCATTACAATGTTTAGGTTTATTTGTAAGAAGAATAGAGGGTAAAAAGTAAGACAATGGTGTAAATGTTTATTAATTAGTATTTGCAAAACTGCTATATATTTTATTTCTTTTTAAAGATTGGAGTTATTCTAAGAAGGCTTAGGTCTTGAACTGGCTCAGTTTAGCCATTAGCTCTTCAATCTGATTAGGATTTAACTGTTTCTTTAAACATGGGACACTCAAGGAGTTATCTTGTTGAACATGATATTTATTTATAACCTTCCCTAACTTTTCTTTCCTTTAACCTCATATCAAAAGAGTGGTCTCCCTTTAAGTTTTCATTCATTGTATGGGCTCCTTTTCAGCTCATCATTGCAAATTAAAACTGCAAATGCAGTTTCATTTCATAAAGAGACAATTGCATCAATGTTTCTGCAAGGATACATTTTAAAATTTAGAACAAAGAAGGTTCAGTTTGATGGGGGGAGGGGAATGGGGGGTCTGAGGCTTTACAACAGGGGTCCCCACACTTTTTCCTGTGAGGGCCACATAACTTTTCTTTTCTCTGGTGGGGGGCCGGAGTCAGTTTGTAACAGGAGAAAGTGTGACGATTGCAGGAGTGCCCAAATGTAAAAATGTATTGTTTTCCAGAAAGCACAATCAAATAACCCTCTCTGGGTTCTTCACAGAACAAAAGTCAGGAGGTAAATAATAACACTATTAATAAAATAAATAATAACACTATTAATAAAATAAATAATAACATTATTAATGAAATAAATAATAACCAAATAACCCTCTCTGGGTTCTTCACAGAAAAAAAATCCAGGAAATGAACACTATTTATTAGAGATTGTATTCTTTGAATACCGCCACCGCCTCTTTAGATGAGACAGACAGCCTTTTCTTTGCATTGAACAAAAAAATAATTGTTTGTCCACTGCAGCTTAAATGCCCTGCATTCAGAGGTGGGTAGGAACGAGTTACATTTACTCTGTTACATTTACTTAAGTAGCTTTTTGAGAAAATTGTACTTGTGAGAGTAGTTTAAATGTGAAAGACTTATACTTTTACTTGAGTAAATTTTAGGGGAGAAAACCGCAACTTTTACTCAGTTACTTTCTGCCGATCGCTACAGTTACTTTTGTTTCAAGTATGTAAAAACATTTGCAGCAAAATTATTGCGTAACTTATTGTCACCTGACATGTAACCAATCAAGTGAAGCCAACCAGTCACGTGACCACAACAAACTCTCCGCGCGGGCCATGTTGAGTGACGTCGGAGATTCTGGTAAACAGTTAGTGCTGTTTATAGGATGTCAAAATGTAAGAAAATGAGTTCCAACATTTACTGGTAGAAACAAAGTTTTGCAGAAAGTCAAGTTTATTATTATTTAGCAGAATTATTTGGGCTACAGTTGCCTTTGTTTTTTATTTATTTACAAATACCGGTATGTAAAAGATAAGTGGTTTATTTCTAAATCCTTTTGGCTGGTATTGCCTTTGTGTTTTTATTTATAACAATGTATGTTCAGTCTCATTAAAAGTTATGTTTCCTTGTAAATCCATTTGCATGTTATAATTTAATGACACGAGATGGTACTCTGCAGTTACTCACTACTTGAGTAGGTTATAATCAAAGTACTTTATTACTTTTACTCAAGTAAATTTTTGGATGCCTACTCACTACTTTTACTCGAGTACTATTTGGTTCAAGTAACAATACTTTTACTTGAGTAAAAATTTTGAATACTCTACCCACCTCTGCCTGCATTCTGAATCAATTTTTCTTTTACCTAATCTTTTCACCAATATTCCATTCTGTCTTTTAGAGGGGCGGGTTTAGGATTTTTTTTTCTGGGGGTTGCCAGATAGGGGCACAGACGGCAGAAAGGTGGAACAGAATGTCACGTTTTGGATGTGTCAGCATTTTTCCCCAAACGCTGACACAATAAATTAAATGTGGAACAATAGTTCAAAATAGTTCATAACTAAGGAACATTTTATTGCAAAAGTCCAAATTTATTATCAAATACAAATACACATATGAAAAAAAAAATCTAAATGCTCTCTGGTATTGTTCTGGGGGCCGGGCCAAATGTGGAGGCGGGCCGGATACAGCCCACGGGCCGTAGTTTGGGGACCACTGCTTTACAGTCTTTCCCCCTCCATGCCAATACTCCTTTGTTAAGCAATTAAATAAAGCTGAAGTTTATGATTCAGAGCTTGAATCTTTAAGAATCTTTATATCTACTACATTTAGATCCTTTTTTAAAAGAGTACCTAAAGTCTTCCAGTGTCAAGCCAAACACCAATAAAGCTCTAAAGTCATTACGAACAAGGAAAAGTCACTTTGCTTCTGCAGTCAGGTAAATCAGCAATCTGACCCACTCCTACAGCGCTGTGCAGAGCTGTGACTAGTTTGTTATGAAATAAGTACCAACATATAGGAGATGGTTTTAATTTTATCAAAAAATAAACAAAAAAGTGCACTTGCTTCAACCATAATCAGCACACAGCATCAGGAAGATACATATATATATTCATTCATTCATTCAACCTTTATTTAGTCAGGTAAATCTTTTGAACCTCAAGGGCTCATTTACGAAAGCGACCTGCTAAAACTAAAGAACAATGAACAGCAGTGGTATAATTTCCTTAAACAATAAACAATAAACAAACAAACAATAAACAATAGAAAACAAAAGAGAGAAAAAAAACAAAAGAAAGTTTTTTTTTTTTTTTTTACAAAGTATCAAAAAACTAGCAAAACATTATAAGGTAGACGTATAAAATCAAAGACAGGAACAGATCTGCATTGGTTTTTGCCAGGATTCCAACAGATTCTGAAAACCATTTAGAGAAGTCAAGGTCGAGAGCTTCAGATCTTTTTGTAAGATATTCCATGAAGCAGGAGCGGAGTAGGAGAAGGCCCTTTTTCCAAGTTCAGTCCTCACTGACGGAACACTGCAGGTAATCATGTCCTGAGAGCGCACACTGTAGCTGCACTCACGCAAAGACATGTAGGAGGAGATGTATGAGGGCAGCAGACCAAGAAGTGATTTAAAGATGAAAATGTACCAGTGGAAGAGTCTGCGTGAGGTTAATGATGTCCAGTTAACCAGTGAATACAGGGTGCAGTGGTGGGTACGATAATCACAACCAGTTATGAATCTTAGTGCACCATGATAGACAACATCCAACATCCGCAGGGTGCTTGTAGGAGCATTCATGTAGAGAATGTCACCGTAATCAATGGAGGGAAGGAAAGTCACAGACACAAGGCGTTTCCTGACATTCAGTGATAGACATGATCTGTTTCTGAAAAAGAAACCCAGTTTAACTTTCAGTTTCTTCACTAGGTTTTCCACGTGGAGTTTAAAAGAGAGATGTGAATCAATCAGGATACCCAGATATTTATAGGAATCAACAAACTCAATAGGGACACCATTTGAAGAAAAAATCAGAGGAGGATCTGCTGGAACCGCCTTCCTATTTGAAAAAAACATCCCTTTTGTTTTATCAGCATTTAGGACAAGTTTGAGACGGAACAAATCTGACTGGATGATGTCAAAAGCAGATTGCAGTAACAGGAAAGCCTTAGCAACTGTTTTAGCTCGGCAGTAAACAACTGTATCATCAGCATAGAAATGTAAGGATGCATCAGGGATGCAGTGACCTACATTAGCTATGTAGATTGTAAAGAGAGTGGGTCCTAAAACTGAGCCTTGTGGTACACCATTTTTAACTGTTAAATAGCTGGAAGAAGTACCGTTATGTTGAACACATTGCATCCGATTGGAAAGATAGTTAGAAAACCAACCGATGGTGTGATCAGAGAAACCGATTTCTGAGAGCTTATGACACAGGATGTTATGATCCACAGTGTCAAAAGCTTTAGACAGGTCTAAGAAAAGTGCAGCACAATAGTCCTTAGCATCCAATGCTTCAACAACATCATTCAGAACCTTCAGAGAAGCAGTTGTTGTGCTGTGTTTTTTCCTGAAACCAGATTGATGGAGAGGTAAGATGTTAAATGAGTCCAGATAATTTTTGATCTGGGAGTTTATCAGTTTTTCTAGAACCTTGGCTAAGATGCAGAGTTTAGAGATCGGTCGATAATTGTTCAGTGAGGTGGGGTCACCTCCCTTCAGCAAAGGAAGAACAAATGCTGTTTTCCAAGCATCCGGAATGGTGTTTTGGCTTATGGACAGATTAAAGATGTGGGTCACAGGGACTGTGATGATATGAGCAGCCAGCCTTAAGAAATAAGGTGGAAGTTCATCTGGACCTGCAGATTTTTTTGGATCAAGATCATTTAACAGTTTATTTACCTCACTGACTGAGAACGGAGAAAAAGAGAAGGTGTGATTAACAGATGGTTGACTTGTAGAAGGGATTTGATTTGTAGAAGTTTGATTATTAGATAAAGTGGCTGATTTTCCGTTTGTAACTGTGTCAAATAATGAACTAGAAGCAACAAAATGTTTATTGAAACAGTTCAGGATCTCGTGCTTATTTGACACAGGAACAGAGTCAACAAGAAATTGTGATGGGAGGTCAGATGATTGGGGGGTGCCTGAGAGAGATTTAATGGTTTTCCAGAATTTTTTTGGATCATTTAGATTTTTGGAGGTCTGAGATAAGAAGTAGTTACGTTTTGCGGCTTTGATGGCAGTTGTGCATTTATTCCTTAGCTGCCGAAATTTCAACCAATCAGTGTCTGAGTGTGATTTTCTTGCTGCGGCCCAAAGATGATCTCTCCAGTGTAGGAGATCAGCTAGTTCAGGAGTAAACCAGGGGCTGTCACGGCCCTTTATCCTGAACTGCCGGAAAGGTGCGTGTTTGTTTACAAAGAGAATGAAACTATTATGAAAATAGTTCCAAGCAGTGTTCACGTCATTGATTTGTAGGATATGTTGCCAATCAAAGTGGGATAGATCCCAAAGGAATGACTGTTCACAGAAACGTTTCAAATCCCTTTTTTGAATTATTCTGGGCTTAGCAGGTGGAAGTTTAGTAGATCTAAGAGCTGCTATTATGGAATGATCACTCAGAACGTTAGCAAATACACCTATACCAGGAAATTTGTGAGGAGCATTTGTGAAAAACAGATCTAAGGTAGAAGATTTTTCAGGACATTTTATGTTTGGTCTGGTGGGAGAATCGATAAGTTGTGTTAGATTGAGAGATAGGCAACATTCCTTGAATTTATCACAGAGGGGGGTCGACTCATTCCAATCAATGTTGAAATCTCCAGCCATAACAATCTCATTGTGTTTTAAATTTCCTATGAATTCAGTCAGGGAAGCCAGAGCTTCAGGTGTTGCGGAGGGGGGACGATAACATCCAACAACAGTTAAGGGCTGACCTCCTTTCAAAGTGATGTTCACAGCTAAAGCCTCAAACTGGTTTGCGATTGTTTTTTTAGATGCAATCCTGGCAGCCAAAGAATCTCTGATGTAAATAGCGACTCCACCTCCCCTTGTATTACGATCACAACGATAGATCTTAAATTCATTGATTGCCAGGTCATTTTTCGAAACAGATTTTTTGAGCCAAGTTTCAGAGATAACGATCACATCTGCCCCAGAAGAAGTGATTAGGATTTTCAATTCATCAAGTTTTTTTAGAAGGCTACGAGCGTTTACATGCAGAAAACGGAGACCTGAAATATTTTTGAACTCATTAGGTGTACAGTAGTTAGTGATTGGCCCTGGGTTTGGCTGAATCCCTGAGATCAATAACAACATTAATATCAGGCATTTACTTGACTTCTTTGTCAGTGATGTGTAATTACAGCAGTTAACAGTGTGACATTTTGCCCCCATAATTGAACCATGTGAAACATTGATGAAGACACGATCATTCAGAGCCCAAAAACAATGAAACAATATATATATATTGTGGTGGACCACTAGGGGGCTCTACTCACACCCAGTGGACCGAATGTGTTAAGGATGCTTTTATTGTGAAAGGTCCAGAGGACCGGATGTTATGTGGGTATATAAGGCGGAGTTGGGTGGTTTTCCCGCCAGTTTTAGTAGGAGTGAATAAAGTGAAGACCTGCATCCCGTCTCCTGTGTCGTCTCTTCACCACCTCCTACAATTGGTGACCCTCGTGAGCTGAATATGTCGACGCATGAAGCTACAGCCAGCTCCCCTCAGCTGTCCCCTGTGGTGGAACCCCCACAGGCGGCCTCGCTCGCTTTTGCGGTGTCCGGCAGGATGCCGGACTTCTGGCTGAACGCCGCCCCGGCGTGGTTTGCACACGTCGAAGCGCAGTTCGCCCTTCGCGGGATTTCTTCAGACGACACCAAATACCATCATGTGGTTGCGGCGCTGGACCCACGGTCAGCCCAGCGGGTAATGAGCCTGCTCGAGGACCCTCCTGCACAAGGAAAATACGCCGCAATCAAGGAGCTCCTTCTGCAGCGTTATACGCTTTCAGACGCGGAGCGCGCGGAGAAACTGTTTTCCTTCCCCGGTTTGGGCGATGGCACAGCTCTGGAGCTAGTGGAGGGCATGTTAGCCTTGCGGGGCTCAGGCGACTGCGAGTTCCTCTTCCGCCACCTTCTCCTCCGCAAGTTTCCGCCACAAGTGCGTAATGTCCTGGCCAACTCCACGCTTCTGCAGCAGAAGAATTACCGCGCGCTGGCCGGAGAAGCTGACCGCATTCTTCTAACGACAAGGACCTTCGAAGTCCAGATGGCGGCCCACGGATCTCCAGCAGCGCCCGAGTTTCAAGCAACGCCCTCAGCGCCGGACGAGCCATCGGTGGTAGCAGGGGTCGCTAGCCGCGGGCGGACAGGAGCCGCCTTTTGCTACTACCACAAGCGTTTTGGCGCCAAAGCACGACGGTGCGTCCCACCGTGCAGCTACAAACCTCAGGGAAACGACAACGCCAACGCACGCTAGCAGCCGCGGCCGTTGGCGACAAGGAAAGGCTGCTTTTCATCGAAGACTCGAGGTCGGGGAGGCGGTTCCTGGTGGACTCTGGTTCGCAGAAGAGCCTTGTTCCCCCGTCTGGCTCCGACATGTTGGCTGAAGGCTGCGGCCCGCAGCTAACCGCGGCTAACGGCTCACCCATCAAGACGTTTGGTGAAAGGTTGGTGACTGTTCGTTTCCATGAACGAGACTTCCAGTGGAACTTTGTGGTAGCTGCTAGCTCAGTCCCTATTTTAGGGGCCGATTTTCTTTGTGCTCACGGGCTCCTGGTTGACATGGCTAACAGACGTTTAATCGACGCGGTGTCCTTTTCGTCACTGCCTTGTGAGACGCGAGGAGCTGGGCCTCTAATGCATGCTAATTTTTTAGCTTCGGGTGATGTGTTTCAACGTTTATTGTCTGAGTTTCCCTCGCTGACTGTTCCTAACTTTGCCAACACAAACACAAAGCATGGGGTTGAACATTATATTCCCACAACAGGTCCCCCGGTGTTCGCACGTGCACGCCGCCTCGATGCTACTAAGCTAGCAATAGCACAGGAAGAGTTTGCTAACATGGAGCATTTAGGCATCGTGCAACGCTCAAACAGCCCGTGGGCCTCCCCCCTCCACATGGTGCCCAAAGCAGACGGCAAATGGCGTCCATGTGGGGATTTCCGCCGCCTTAATAACATCACGGAGAACGATCGTTACCCCATCCCCCACATCCAGGATTTCTCAGTGCACCTGGATGGGACTTCTATTTTTTCAAAAGTAGATTTAGTACGGGGTTACCACCAGGTTCCTGTGCATGTGGAGGATGTCCCTAAAACCGCTGTGATCACGCCTTTCGGCCTGTTTGAGTTTTTGCGCATGCCTTTTGGTCTTAAAGGAGCAGCACAAACATTTCAGCGGTTGATGGATTCAGTCCTAAGGGGTCTGTCCTTCGTATTTGTGTATCTGGACGACATCCTGGTGGCTAGCAGCTCGGCTGAGCAGCACTTGTCCCACCTCCGTGAGGTTTTTCAGCGCCTAGCAGCACATGGCCTGATTGTAAATACAGCAAAATGCCAGTTTGGACTGCCAGTCATTGACTTTTTGGGCCACCGCATTTCTGCAAGTGGTGCCGTCCCGTTACCAAACAAAGTGCAGGCGGTGTCAGATTTTCCACAGCCCCAGTCTGTTAAAGCGCTACAAGAATTTTTGGGAATGGTGAATTTCTATAACCGTTTCCTCCCCAGGGCAGCACAACTGCTGCGCCCGCTCTATGGAGCGCTGAAAAAGAAAAAGCCCAACGACAGTGTTGACTGGACACCAGAACGCCTACAGGCATTTGGTGATGCTAAAACTGCACTGGCCACTGCTGCCCTTCTGGCCCATCCATCCCCGGCGGCACAAATAGCTTTGACAACAGACGCATCTGATGTCGCGGTGGGGGCTGTGTTAGAACAGCAGGTGTCAGGAGTTTGGCAGCCGCTTGCATTTTACAGCCGTACGCTGCGGGACAATGAGCTTAAATACAGTGTTTTTGACAGAGAGTTGCTGGCGCTTTACCTAGCTACACGCCATTTCAGGTTTTTCCTGGAAGGCCGCCAGTTCACTGCATACGTTGACCACAAACCCTTGGTGTTTGCCATGTCGAAAATTTCTGACCCCTGGTCCGCCCGCCAGCAACGCCACCTCGCAGCGGTGTCTGAATTTACTACAGACATTCAGCATGTGACTGGAAAGTCCAACGTGGTGGCCGACTGTCTCTCCCGGGTGCTGATCTCCCCCGTGTACGTGGGCATCGATTTTTCTGCCATGGCTGCGGACCAACGTACCGACGCAGAAATACTCGAGCTCCAGTCCGGGCCCACAGGCCTCGAGTTGGAGGAACGGCAGGTGAATGACGGAGGTCCTCTCCTGCTCTGTGACGTTTCTACTGGCAGGCCCCGCCCCCTGGTTCCAGTTTCATGGCGACGCCGCGTTTTTGACTCCTTGCATTCCCTTTCTCATCCAGGGGTTAGAGCATCGGTGAAACTGGTCAGTTCAAAGTTTGTTTGGCCCGGTCTGCGTAAAGCGGTTAAGGAGTGGGCAGCAGCGTGTGTCCCATGTCAGCGTGCTAAGGTTGACAGACACACCAAAGCACCTTTGGAACCTTTCCCTATCCCTAGTCGGCGGTTTGACCATGTGCACGTGGACCTGGTGGGCCCTCTGCCTCCATCACAAGGTTTTACTCATCTGCTGACTATGATAGATCGGACCACCAGGTGGCCTGAGGTGGTTCCTCTGACATCCACAACGGCTGCAGTGGTGGCCCGGGCATTTTTGTCTACCTGGGTTGCACGTTTTGGCCCCCCTTCAGACATTACATCAGACAGGGGCCCGCAGTTTGTTTCTGAGCTTTGGTCTACCATGGCCAAGGGCCTGGGGACGAACGTTCACAGGACTACAGCTTACAACCCTCAAGCTAATGGTTTGTGTGAACGGTTTCACAGGTCATTGAAAGCTGCACTGCGAGCTGCATTGACCGGTGACAACTGGATTGACCGTCTTCCCTGGGTGTTGTTAGGTTTACGTACCGCAACCAAAGAGGACCTGAGCTCTTCCCCGGCTGAACTGGTTTACGGTCAACCTGTGCGCGTCCCCGGTGAGTTTTTACCTGAGGTACCCTCACCACAGTTCGCCCCGCCGTTGCAACATTTTTCGTCTCAGGAGGACTCCGTTCGTGTCCCTGGCCCGGTACACCATTGTTTACCTCAGTCATTTGTCCCTAAGAGTCTGGAGTCCTCTAAATTTGTTTTTGTCAAACACAATGCACACAGGACACCACTACAGCCTGTGTATGATGGACCGTTTCGGGTTCTTCAGCCAGGCCCAAAACATTTCCTTTTAGATTTAGGGGGTCGTACTGAGACTGTCTGTATCGATAGGCTTAAACCGGCTCATGTTGTGTCAGATGATCACGTTGTTACGGCCCAGGCTCCTCGCAGGGGCAGACCTCCATCCACGTTGCTAACGGATTGCGGCCCTCCTTCCAGAGACTCTCAACAACCATTGGAGCCTGAATCTTCTGCAGCCCCTCATCGTCACCCCCAGCTTCATCAAACTGGTTCTGCGGGGCCCAGGTTCAGCCGTTCTGGGCGTTTGATCAAACCTAAAACGCGGGACTAGTGATGGACCTTACTGGGTGTTCTGGGGGGGCGTGTGTGGTGGACCACTAGGGGGCTCTACTCACACCCAGTGGACCGAATGTGTTAAGGATGCTTTTATTGTGAAAGGTCCAGAGGACCGGATGTTATGTGGGTATATAAGGCGGAGTTGGGTGGTTTTCCCGCCAGTTTTAGTAGGAGTGAATAAAGTGAAGACCTGCATCCCGTCTCCTGTGTCGTCTCTTCACCACCTCCTACAGAGTGAGCATAGGCATGGGGGCGAGATTGATGTCATCCCGCCACCCATAGCCATAGTGCTCACTCCATTCCCTATATGTGACTTTTATGAAGATGTTTATGAATGAATGTCTAAAGTGTATATAAAATTGAGTCCCAGGTGCTCTTAACAACAGAGATGTAAAACCATTGCAGCACACCCGAGACCCAAATTCCCTACATGTATTAATTTAAGATGAAGAGGGCGGAGGTGCGTGTTGAGGGATGGGGAGAAAAATAACTGCAGGAACAGTGCTCCCACAGCGAGTCAGCTCCCCCGCTGACCCTGCTTACCCCCCAGCTCGCCAAGGTCCACCCAAGGAGCGAGGTAAAGGAAACACCTCTCCGACCGCCAGGACATTGAGCCAAGACCAGAGAGGGACACGGCCCCGAGGGCCGCCAACAGCAGAACCAACAGCCCACACCCGCCAGGGCCGCCACGACCCCTGCGAACCGCAGTCAGCCCGCCGTCCAAGAGGACACAAAATCCCACATGGACGACACGGCCAAGAGCGCCCGCCCAACCGTCGACAGAGCCAGGAAGCATCAAGAACAGGCCCCAACCGGGGCCCGCACACCGGCCAAGTATAGTCCAAGACCATCATCCAGGACATCCACTTAATCCCCACCCCAGAAGAAATACTATACCCACCCTTCATATTAACAACTTTCAAAACACATAACACATTAGACACCCAAGCTGGGTTTGCCCGCTCCCTCCCATTGGCCACCAGTCACGCCCCCAGACACCCACCCCCCAGCATATGAACCCCAACCCACCAGCGAGCCGAGAGCCCCCGGCCAGAGCTGGGCACCAGAGCGCCAGCCAGCCCATAGCCCGGCGACCCGCCGGCTAGAGCCCAAGACCCCCGACCCCCACCAGGCCCAAGCCCGGGGACGACGCGCCCCCAGAGTCCCAAGCCCCCGGCACCCACCCCGAAACCACCCCAGCACAGCCGGGTCACCGACCGGCGACCCATGACCGCCGCCACCGACCACCCGAGGGCCCGCATGCCGCCCCCAGTAGATGTCCCCCAGAACCCCCCCCGGTCCTCCCCAGGTCGAAGACGAGGTCCTCCCCGCCCAAGCAGCCCTAACCCCCCGGCGCCCCAAACCCCAACCTCCCCCCCCTCCAGTCCCAATGCCCCACAAGGCCACATCCCAGACCCCCCACCCTCACTACGTAACGGAGCCGATCAAAGAATGCCAAATAGGTTGATCCAATGTGTCGGCAGATGCTGTTTCAAGACTAATATGATCTAACAGAAGATTTTTATACTGATTAACGCTAAGATTATTTTTATTTTTCCAATTTACGAGTATGGTTTTCTTTGCGATGCATAAGGCAGTGAAAAGCATATAGGATGTATTTTTTTCTAGTATAACATCTTCAAAGATACCCAATAAGCAAACAGATGGAGAGAGTGGGATATTAATTTTCAAACATTTAGACAAGTCTTCACATACCTGTACCCAGAACCTCTGAACGGGTGGACAGAACCAGAGCGCGTGAATATAATCATCAGGTGTATTACTTATGCACTGTGAGCACTTGTTAGATGGTATAAAGCCCATCTTAAACATTCGCTCCCCTGTATAATGTACTCTATAGAGAACCTTATATTGTATTAATTGTAAATTGGAGGACAGGAGCCGCCTTTTGTTTCTACCACCAGCGTTTTGGCGCCAAAGCATGACGATGCATCCCACCGTGCAGTTTCAAGCTGCAGGGAAACGAGAACGCCAGCGCCCGCTAGCAGTCGCGGCCGTTGGCGACAAGGAAAGGCTGCTTTTCATTGAAGACTCAAGGTCGGGGAGGCGGTTCCTGGTGGACTCCGGCTCGCAGAAGAGCCTCGTTCCCCCGACTGGCTCCGACAGGTTGGCAGAAGGCTGCGGGCCGCAGCTAACCGCGGCTAACGGCTATCCCATCAAGACGTTTGGCGAAAGGTTGGTGACTGTTCGTTTCCATGAACGGGACTTCCAGTGGAACTTTGTGGTAGCTGCTAGCTCAGTCCCTATTTTAGGGGCTGATTTTCTTTGTGCTCACGGGCTCCTGGTTGATTTAGCTAACAGACGTTTGATCGACGCTGTGTCTTTTTCGTCACTGCCTTGTGAGACGCGAGGAGCTGGGCCTTTAATGCATGCTAACTTTTTAGCTTCGGGTAATGTGTTTCAGCGTTTATTGTCTGAATTCCCCTCGCTGACTGTTCCTGATTTTGCAAACACAAACACAAAACATGGGGTCGAACATTATATTCCCACAACGGGCCCCCCGGTGTTCGCACGTGCACGCCGCCTCGATGCTACTAAGCTAGCAATAGCACAGGAAGAGTTTGCTAACATGGAGCGTTTAGGCATCGTGCAACGCTCAAACAGTCCGTGGGCCTCCCCCCTCCACATGGTGCCCAAGGCAGACGGCAAATGGCGACCATGTGGGGATTTCCGCCGCCTTAATAACATCACAGAGAACGATCGTTATCCCATCCCCCACATCCAGGATTTTTCAGTGCACCTGGCTGGGACCTCCATTTTTTCTAAAGTAGATTTAGTACGGGGGTACCACCAGGTTCCTGTGCATGTGGAGGATGTCCCTAAGACCGCTGTTATCACGCCTTTCGGCCTGTTTGAGTTTTTGCGCATGCCTTTTGGTCTTAAAGGTGCAGCACAAACATTTCAGCGGTTGATGGATTCAGTCCTAAGGGGTCTGTCTTTCGTATTTGTGTACCTGGATGACGTCCTGGTGGCTAGCAGCTCGGCTGAGCAGCACATGTCCCACCTCCGTGAGGTTTTTCAGCGCCTGGCAGCACATGGCCTGATTGTAAATACAGCGAAATGCCAGTTTGGACTGCCAGTCATTGACTTTTTGGGCCACCGCATTTCTGCAAGTGGTGCTGTCCCATTACCAAACAAGGTGCAGGCGGTGTCTGATTTCCCACAGCCCCAGTCTGTTAAAGCGCTACAAGAATTTTTGGGAATGGTTAACTTCTATAACCGTTTCCTCCCCAGGGCAGCACAACTGCTGCGACCGCTCTATGGAGCGCTGAAAAAGAAAAAGCCCAACGACAGTGTTGACTGGACACCAGAACGCCTACAGGCATTTGGTGATGCTAAAGCTGCACTGGCCACTGCTGCCCTTTTGGCCCATCCATCCCCAGCGGCGCAAATAGCTTTAACAACCGACGCATCTGATGTTGCGGTGGGGGCTGTGTTAGAACAGCAGGTTTCCGGGGTTTGGCAGCCGCTTGCATTTTTCAGCCGTACGCTGCGGGACAATGAGCTGAAATACAGTGTTTTTGACAGAGAGTTGCTGGCGCTTTACCTGGCCACACGCCATTTCAGGTTTTTCCTGGAGGGCCGCCGGTTCACTGCATATGTTGACCACAAACCCTTGGTGTTTGCGATGTCAAAAATTTCTGACCCCTGGTCTGCTCGCCAGCAACGCCACCTCGCAGCGGTGTCTGAATTTACTACAGACATTCAGCATGTGGCTGGAAAATCCAACGTGGTGGCTGACTGTCTCTCCCGGGTGCTGATCTCTCCCGTATACGTTGGCATCGATTTTTCTGCTATGGCTGCGGACCAACGTGGCGACGCAGAAATACTCGAGCTCCAGTCCGGGCCCACAGGCCTCGAGTTGGAGGAACGGCAGGTGAATGACGGAGGGCCTCTCCTGCTCTGTGATGTTTCTACTGGCAGGCCCCGCCCCCTGGTTCCAGTTTCATGGCGACGCCGCGTTTTTGACTCCTTACATTCCCTGTCTCACCCCGGTGTTAGAGCCTCGGTGAAACTGGTCAGTGCAAAGTTTGTTTGGCCCGGTCTGCGTAAAGCGGTTAAGGAGTGGGCAGCAGCGTGTGTCCCATGCCAGCGTGCTAAGGTTAACAGACACACCAAAGCACCTTTGGAACCCTTCTCCATCCCAGGTCGGCGGTTTGATCATGTGCACGTAGACCTGGTGGGCCCTCTGCCTCCATCACAGGGTTTTACTCATCTGCTGACTATAATAGACCGGACCACCAGGTGGCCTGAGGTGGTTCCTCTGACATCCACAACATCTGCAGTGGTGGCCCGGGCATTTTTGTCTACCTGGGTGGCGCGTTTTGGCCCCCCTTCAGACATTACATCGGACAGGGGCCCGCAGTTTGTTTCTGAACTTTGGTCTACCATGGCCAAGGGTCTGGGGACTAACGTTCACAGGACCACCGCTTACAACCCCCAAGCTAATGGTTTGTGTGAACGGTTTCACAGATCATTGAAAGCTGCACTGCGTGCTGCATTGACCGGTGACAACTGGATTGACCGTCTTCCCTGGGTTTTGTTGGGTTTACGTACCGCAACCAAAGAAGACCTGAGCTCTTCCCCGGCTGAACTGGTTTACGGTCAGCCTGTGCGCGTCCCCGGTGAGTTTTTACCTGAGGTACCCTCACCACAATGCGCCCCACCGTTGCCACATTTTTCACCTCAAGAGGCCCCTTTTCGTGTCCCCGGCCCGGTACACCATTGTTTATTTCATTTCATTTATTCATATAGCACTTTACACAACCACGGTGGTGGTGACCAAAGTGCTTAACAAAAAACAGTGCAGTACTTAAAAAGACAGATTAAAAATCAAGAAAAACACAACATAAAAGCAAAAATAAAACCAGAAATGTCACCACATATTTAATTACTAAAAGCCAGTTTGAATAAAAAAGTCTTAAGCTTTGATTTAAAAGGGCCAAGTTCAGTAATCTGGCGTAGCTCAAGTGGGAGTGTATTCCAGAGTCGAGGTGCGGCCGCAGAAAAGGCACGGTCACCCCAACGTTTATATTTTGTCCGTGGAACAGAGAGCAGGAGCTGGCTATCTGACCTCAGAGACCTGGAGCGGGCGGGGAAACTTAACAACTCCGTTATATAAGTAGGAGCGAGGCCATTCAGAGCTTTAAAAACAAATAATAAAAGTTTAAAATCTATCCTAAAACGGACAGGAAGCCAATGTAGTGAGAATAAAACAGGTGTGATGTGGTCCCATCTAGGAGTGTTGGTTAAAAGGCGAGCTGCTGCATTCTGAACAAGCTGGAGGC
Source organism: Garcialebias charrua (assembly GCA_038048925.1). Lineage (NCBI taxonomy): Eukaryota > Metazoa > Chordata > Actinopteri > Cyprinodontiformes > Rivulidae > Garcialebias > Garcialebias charrua. Next base: position 6,542 of record JBBPBX010057055.1, on the reverse strand, counting down.
GGCTCAGTGATGACTGAGGCACACCAACATACAGAGCGTTACAATAATCGAGCCTAGAACTGATAAAAGCATGAACAGCCTTCTCCAAGTCACAACGGTTTAAAAAGGGTTTGACCTTTTTTAAAAGACGTAAATAAAAAAAGCCAGACCGGACAACAGAGGCGATCTGTTTATCAAAATGTAAAGCCTTATCAAAGGTCACTCCGAGGTTTTTCACACTGTCACTGAAGTTAATATTCACATTTCCCAGGCCAGTTGCATCTTTGTTACCAAATAAAATCCATTCTGTTTTACTGTCATTTAAAAATAGGAAGTTATTGTTTAGCCAATGTTTGATTTCAGAGATGCAGTCAAAGAGAGAACACATTGGGTTACTGGATCCAGGCCTTAATGGTAAATAGATCTGCAAATCATCTGCATAAAAATGAAAGTTGACATTGTGTTGTCTTATAATAGATCCAAGTGGCAACAGGTACAAGGAAAAGAGCAGAGGGCCCAAAATAGAACCCTGGGGCACCCCACACAGAAGAGGGGCTGTAGAGGAAGAGTAGCCATTGAGCAAGATAGAGAAAGTCCTATCAGATAAATAGGACGTGAACCACTTCAGGGCCGTGCCACGAATCCCAACAAAATCATGGAGGCGAGACAGAAGGACAGAGTGGTCCACAGTGTCAAAGGCTGCTGTGAGGTCGAGAAGCACCAGAGCTACTGGGCATCCAGAGTCAACTGACTGAGCTATGTCGTTATGGACTCTCAGTAATGCAGATTCTGTGCTATGCCGGGATCTAAAACCAGATTGAAATTCATCAAGGAGTGTGCTTTTTTCCAAAAAAGGCTGAATTTGCATAAGAACGATTTTTTCTAAAACTTTGGAGAGGAAGGGTAAATTAGAAATGGGTCTAAAATTAGATAAAACCAAGGGATCAAGATTTGTTTTTTTGAGAAGGGGGCGGACTGTTGCATGTTTAAAAGCAGAAGGCACAACTCCAAGGGACAGACATGAATTGAAAAAAGCAAGAAGATAAGGACCAATAATATTAAATACATCTTTCAATAATCTTACCGCAGTCGTTTGTCCCTAAGAGTCTGGAGTCCTCTAAATTTGTTTTTGTCAAACACAATGCACACAGGACACCACTACAGCCTTTGTATGATGGACCGTTTCGGGTTCTTCAACCAGGTCCGAAATACTTCCTTTTAGATTTAGGGGGTCGTACTGAGACTGTCTGTATCGATAGGCTTAAACCAGCTCATGTTGTGTCAGATGATCAGGTTGTTACGGCCCAGGCTCCTCGCAGGGGCAGACCTCCATCCACATTACCAACGGACTGCTCCAGCTTCCTGGAATATCTTACAAAAAGATCTGAAGCTCTCAAACTTGACTTCTCTAAATGGTTTTCAGAATCTGTTGGAATCCTGGCAAAAACCAATGCAGATTTGTTCCTGTCTTTGATTCTATACGTTTACCTTATAATGTTTTGCTAGTTTTTTGATACTTTGTTAAAAAAAAAAAAAATTTTGTTTTTTTCTCTCTTTTGTTTTCTATTGTTTATTGTTTGTTTGTTTATTGTTTAAGGAAATTCTATCATTGCTGTTCATTGTTCTTTAGTTTTAGCAGGTCGCTTTCGTAAATGAGCCCATGAGGTTCAAAAGATTTACCTGACTAAATAAAGGTTGAATGAATGAATGAACTGCGATCCTTCTTCCAGAGACTCTCAACGACCATTGGAGCCCGAATCGTAGACCCTCCTCGTAGCCCTCCGCTTCATCAGACTGGTTCTGCAGGGCCCAGGTTCAGCCGTTCTGGTCGTTTGATCAAACCTAAAATGCGGGACTAGTGATGGACCTTACTGGGTGTTCTGGGGGGGCGTGTGTGGTGGACCACTAGGGGGCTCTACTCACACCCAGTGGACCGAAGGCATTACAGGATGTTTTATTGTACGGGCGGCCGTGGTGTAGTGGTAATGGCAGTCGTCTCCCGATCGGAAAGTTGGCGGTTCGACTCCCGGGACCCGCACCATGTGTCGTTGTGTCCTTGGGCAAGACACTTAACCCTGAGTTGCTCCCGGTAGGACTGGAAAGCACCTTGCATGGTAGTCTGCCGCCACCGGTTTATGAATGTGTGTAGCATTCAATATATGTGTAGCACTTTGAGATTTTCAGTAATGAAAAGTGCGTTATAAATTGAATTAATTATTATTATTATTATTGTGAAAGGTCCAGAGGACCGGATGTTGTATTGAGTATATAAGGCGGTGTTGGGTGTTTTCCCGCCAGTTGAGTAGGAGTTGATTAAAAGTGAAGAACTACATCCCGTCTCCTGTGTCGTCTCTTCACCATCTCCTACACCATCACCTTAACGATGGATCGTTAGCACCCTGATGGTTGTTTGCTATTCACAGAGGGCTGAGTGATACTAGCAATAACAGCATTGTAAGAGGGGGACAGTTGAACCTGGAGGCCTCCACCTCTGTTTAATGATGGACGGTTTCTTTTCACAAAGATGGCCTCCTTTACTCCTCTCTCAAACCATCGTTCCTCTCTATCAAGGATGTGAACATCTTCATCCCTGAAAGAGTGACCTCTGACCTGGAGATGAGTGTAGACCACAGAGTCCTGACCTGATGATGTTGATCTTCTGTGCTGGTCCATCCTTTTGGCCAGTGGCTGTTTAGTTTCCCCGATATAAGACTGATCACCCTCCTGACACTGAACAACATACACAATATTACTCTGTTTGTGCCGGGGGACTGGATCTTTGGGATGAACCAGTCTTTAATGTATTTTGGGGTTTAAAAGCCACTGGGACGTTGTGTTTAGAAAATAAACGTCTCAACGTCTATGAAACTCCCGCAACATACGGGTTCAACTGTCCCCCTCTTACAATGCTGTTATTGCTAGTATCACTCAGCCCTCTGTAAATAGCAAACAACCATCAGGGTGCTGTGGTAGATGGCAAGATGGCCGCGCTCAGTGCAGCCGCAGCTTCACGAGTTCCCGGATCATCTCTAGTTTTTAGTAATTTTAATAGTGTTTTTGTACCTGACTCTGCGCGTTTTTTGCGGGTGAATTACAGCCGAACTGATCTGTTAAGAATCGGAGCGGATTTACCACAGGGCACAGCTGAAATCAGCAACGAACTCAAATCAGAGCTCGGAAGATTGGACCTGCTAAGAACGTCCTTCTGGAAACAGATGCGCTCCAGGGGAAAGAAAAGAAAGCGATGTTCTCGTGGAAAGAAGAGAGGTTGTCGTGCAGGAATTATGACGAGAATGCGGGCAGACGCTAAAACCGGTAAACCCCCGATGCCGGCTCTTTTTCTGTCTAACGTTCGCTCGCTCGACAACAAGATGGATCTACTTCGTTTGAGGGTGACCACGTCGGAGGAGATGAGAAGATGTTCCGTGCTTTGTCTTACTGAAACGTGGATTTCTGAGGAAACTCCAGACTCTGTTTACGAGCTGGACGACCGGCTCTTCTTCAGAACGGACCGGTGCACCGAGACTACGGGGAAAACGCGAGGCGGCGGTGTTTGTATTTACGTACACAAAGATTGGTGCACGAACTGTGCTGTGATAAAAAGAGCTTGTTCAGCTGCCGTGGAGCTGATCACAGTAAGGTGTCGGCCGCATTATATGCCACGTGACTATTCAGTGATCATAATCAGCGTTATTTACATAGCCCCTGATGCTAATGCTAATGACGCCCAGGGAGAGATTCATGACTTACTCACCTCGCTGCAGTGTAAATATCCTGAGGGGCTTTTCATTGTTTGCGGGGACGTCAATCACGTTGATCTTCAAGTCTCCCTCCCAGCCTTCAATAAGAACGTCTTCACAGCTACGAGAGGAGATAAAACGCTCGACCAAGTCTTCACAAATGTAAAGGGGGCATACACGGCGAAGACACGCCCAGCGCTCGGAGCTTCCGACCACGAGTCTCTGATCCTGGCGCCAAGAGAACTCCCTCCACTCAGGCGGTCCAAGCCGGAACAAAGACAAATAACAATCTGGCCTCAAGATAGTTCCCCCTTGTTGAGAGACTGTTTTGAGAGGACAAACTGGTCTGTTTTCAGGGAAGCGGCCACTGATGGAAGTTCAGTGGACATGGAACTGTACGCTTCCTCAGTCCTGGGTTACATCAGTACATGCTCTGAGAATGTTTCCATAAAAAAATATGTGAAATCCTACCCGAACCGGAAACCCTGGTTAAATAAAGAAGTTCACGCCTTACTAGCAGCCAGAGACACTGCATTCAAGTCAGGAGATAAAGTGGAACTGAGAAAGAGCAGGAATGAACTGAAGGATGGCATTAAGAAGGCCAAGGCCACGTATGCACAGAGGATCGAGGGACAGTTCACCTCACAAGACCCACGGAGCATGTGGAAGGGTATTAAATGCATAACAGATTACAAAGGCAAGAACAAACAATGCCCCAGGGACCCATCTCTGCCTGATGCCCTCAATAAGTTTTATGCACGTTTTGATGATCCAAACAGACCAGCTAGCACCAGACTCACCTCATCACCAGATGAAGAGCATCTCAGGGTGTCCGCAGCAGAAGTGAGAGGCAGTCTCAGAAAGATTAATCCTCATAAAGCAACCGGACCAGACAACATCCCAGGGAAAGTTCTGAAGGAATGTGCGGACCAGCTCTGTGAGGTGCTGGCTGACATCTTCACCACCTCACTTGCACTGGAGTTAGTTCCCACCTGCCTGAAGACCGCGACCATCATCCCAGTCCCAAAGAGCTCCACAGTGACTGGTCTGAATGACTATAGACCGGTGGCCCTCACCCCGATAGTCGCTAAATGTTTTGAGAAACTGGTCATGTCCCACATCAAGGCAACCGTCAACATCAACGAGGACCCTCATCAATACGCATACCGTGAGAACCGATCAACAGAGGACGCCATTTCTTCCGTGGTCCACACTGCTCTCACCCACCTGGATCAGAAGGACTCATACGTGCGTCTGCTCTTTGTGGACTTCACATCTGCCTTCAACACCATGATCCCCCAAACTCTGATAGACAAACTATCTACACTTGGACTAAGCCCCTCTATTTGTAACTGGGTACTAGACTTCTTAACAGACAGACCACAGTCCGTGAAGATCCACAACTTCTCCTCCTCCACCATAACCCTCAGCACTGGCTCTCCTCAAGGATGTGTGCTGAGCCCCCTTCTGTTCACTCTGCTCACATATGATTGTACAGCCACACTTCCAGGCTGTCATATTGTTAAGTTTGCAGATGATACAGCGGTGGTGGGATGCATTACAAACAATGATGAGTCCAGCTACAGACAGGAGGTGGAACACCTGGAGAGCTGGTGCAAAGAGAATAATCTTCACATGAATGTGAAGAAGACAAAGGAGATGATTGTGGACTTCAGAAGGAACAAACACACCCATGCCCCACTGAAAATAGGTGGGTCTGCAGTGGAAGTGGTCTCCAGCTACAAATACTTGGGTGTACACATGAATGATAACCTCAGCTGGAGCAACAACACCACCAGCCTGATCAAGAAAGGTCATCAGAGACTCTACTTCCTCAGACGGCTGAGACGAGCTGGTCTGAGCAGCCCAGTCCTCACCTCCTTCTACAGGTGTGCAGTGGAGAGCATCCTGTGCTCCAGCATCAACGTGTGGCATGGAGGCTGCACAGTTGAAGAGAGGAAAGCTCTACAGAGAGTGGTGAAGGCTGCACAGAAGTCTGTTGGAGTCAGTCTCCCCACCATCACAGACATTTACACCTCCAGATGCAGGAAAAGAGCCACCTGCATCATGAAAGACCTCACTCACCCAGCACACTCACTCTTTGCCCCACTCCCCTCAGGACGGAGGTTGAGGAGCATCAAGTGTAGAACCACTAGACTGAGGAACAGCTTCTACCCTGAGGCTGTTAGACTCATGAATAAATAAAAATAAAATAAAAAATAAACACTGCAAAATATCACATCATACTGATGCTGATCTGTTTTCTTGTTGCTGTATTCATCTGTGTTCATCTGTGACCATCTGCTCATACAAACTCATGTTCGTGCTGCTGTGTATTACTAGTTGATGTTTTTCTTAGTTAGTTCTAGATGTTATTACTGTTTTTCTCTTTCATTTGTTGTTGGATGTAACTGGGACCTCGTGTACATAATCTCGTTTTCATCTCATGTACCACATGCGGTGCAAATGACAATAAAGACTCTCTGACTCTGACTCTAACGATCCGTCGTTAGGCTGATGGTCCTCCTTGATCATGTGAGCAGCTGGTTTCAGCTGTCATCAGCCAACTGGTTGTTCCACTGTGAGAGGGTGCTATTTATAAGACTGAGCTGAATACAGCCTCTCAGACTGAGGAAGTATTTTGGACGAAAGACAAAACGTTTCTACATTTTTTGTTTTATTTTTTGAATGTCCAGAGGACCAGACTTAGCTTTTTTAGATTACCAACGACCTTCTTCTTGCTGCTGACTCTGGTCTTCTGTCCATCCTCATTCTTCTTGATCTAAGTTCTGCCGTCGACACCATCTGTCATTCTACCCTCCT
>JBBPBX010057054.1:12388-22561 GCA_038048925.1 Garcialebias charrua | reverse complement strand
TTTATTTTTACATTCTGCCTTCTTGTGTCCTTTGTCCATTTAATGTGTTCGGCCTGAGCCAGCCGTAACATATTTTGGGCGCCTCGTCCGGGATCTTGAATCCTTTTTGACTCCTTGTCCGGGATCTTGAATCCTTTTTGACTCCTTGTCTGGATCTTGGATCCTTCTTCTCCTTTTGCTCCTTGTCTGGATTTTTGAATCCTTGTCCTTGCCTGGATTTTTGAGACATTGAGTTGTTTGTTCTGGTTTTGAGCAGACATTGAGAGTTTGTGCTTAAAATATTGAGAGTGTAGTGAAGTCTTTTGAAGCCAAGTGTTTTTGGACCGCAGGTAATATAATTGCTCCTTTTTTACATTTGGTGTGTGTTGACAGCTGTGTGCTGTAGTTTGCACTCTCTCTGGAGCTGACAGGACCAGCTCCTGGTTGCTGATTGAGCTGAAACACGCAGCTGTGTGTGTGTGTGTGTGTGTTTTTGGATTGTGCTGCGTTCAAATGCAGCTGTGATTTTGCTGTTGTTTACAGTGAAAGTCATTTGAAGAGGGGTACAGCTTAAAAGCTGTTTGTGTTCACATCATGGAGTTCAATTTGAAGAGATTTCTTGAACAGCCCACGTTTGATGTCTATATGAACTGCACGAGAGAGCAGATGTTGAATATAGCAAAACATTTTAAAATCAATACTATAGAATTTGAACGTGATGGTTGGTTTGAGGGTGGACTGCTGACTGAATTAATTCAACTTGGGATTGTTGTGATGCCTGATTATGGACATTCAAATGAAAATGAAGTTGCTTTAAGAAAAAAAGAACTTGAAGAACAATTGAGGAAAGAAAAAGAGCTTATTTCAGAGCAGTTCGAAATTAAAAAAAGAAACTTAATGATTAAACACCAAGCTCTCTTGAAAGAACAAGAGCTTGAGCAACAGAGACTTCAAGCTGCTCTGGATGAAATTAAGCGTCTTCAGGAACAAGAGGATTTGGAACGACTGAGAAGGCTGACAATTCAACATGCCTGTCATCCGGTGGTTACTGCACCAGTGCTTTGCACTCAAGCAGCCCTAGCATGTCCTAACTTTGATGCATCATCTGTGTCTATGCGGGTGCCTCTCACACCTCAACAGAAGGGGGCGCCTCAAGAACATCTACCGGAGGAAGAAGACGAGATCAATTTGAGTAAAAACTCCCTGATGAACTGTGAAGCAAAACCGATTCCAGTGGAGGAAGTGAAACTCTTGCTTCATCTTCAAGAAGTAGATGACGATCTTGGTGACTGTTTCTTACAGATGTTTGACACTGAACATGAAACTAAACCTGACACTGAACTTAAAACTGAACAAACCATAGTTCAGTCAGATGAGGACATAATAGACTTAGAAGAGCTAAAGGAGGATGACTTTGAACTAAGGGAATGTTTTTTATTTAGCTCTGAGGAAGAGGATGTCCCAGTGAGCCTAAGAGAGATGAAGCCACACGTGACACATTCTCCTGCTCCTTTATGTCCCGTTTCTGCCACTACAGAAATCAAAGAGAAAGTGGTGGTGGATGACATGGGACCGTCGCCTCAACCTAAAGCAAGAGATGGGTCTGAAGAAAATACATTTTCACTGTCTGTGAGAAATGAAGTGCTGCAGCCTTATATTGGACATGTTTCAAATGATTCTGAGTCTAACTGTCTCTACTCTGCTTACAGTGTGGCTGGAAACAGTGCTGTTGCAGCTGGCATGGTGGAGCTGCCACGTGCAGACAATGACAGTTTCCCTCTGGCTGTTATGAAGAGTATCCACTCTCCCACTGGCATCCTTGGTCATGATGTTGATGTTGGTTTGGTGTCTGTTAACAAAAATAAGTCTTACAGAGTAAGCCTAGACAAGCGTCGCCTGTTTGGCTTCAGAACATTTTAAGATAACATGACATTGATTATGTTAGCGGTTAGGCGGACTAGTTTTAATGATGTTTTTAGTCCGTTTGTCTGTTGCAACCGCTACATTGTTGCTCTCTAGGGTCCTATTTATTTTGCATGTGCGGATGTGAGATGTTTTCACCTGACATCCACATCCCCCCCATACAAAACACTGGTGGTGGAGGTGTTACGTATCCTGAGGAAGCTGCCAATGCTGACACCTTTTAGTTCTTATGTATGTTGACTGCAGTCATGCTTTTGTGTGGTTAATTAGTCTGATTGTGATCAGGCTTGTGTGTGTTCAGCCAGGAACACCTGAGAGCCACGCCTATATATACTTCAAGTTGACTGTGCTTGAATGCGGAGTGTTGTGAGCTCAGAGTTTGGTTGCTTTGTTGCTGAGCTGTTTGAGTACTGTTTGAGTACTGTTTGGGTACTGTGGGGTGTTCTCCGCCCGCCCCTGTCAGGAAGTTTGATCTTCTGTCTAGAAGATTGTTGGTGAGTAGCTGATTGCTCATGTTTGGTCCTGACTGTGCTAGATGCACTTAAAGAGTAACTACTAGCTCATGTTTGGTCTTGACTGCTAGATGCACTTAAAGAGTGGCTACTAGCTCATGTTTGGTCTTGACTGCTAGTTGCATTTGTGTCAGCTCATTTGCTTGTGGAGTTTGACTGTGCTTGATGCACTTAGGAATGTTTGCTCATCTTTTGACTTTTGTTGTGCTTAGTGCACTGGGTAGCTGAAGGCTGCATTGATGACATTAGGATCCTGCTAATGATAATTGATATCAGGGATGCTGACCTGTGTGGTTAGTTTAAGCTGGTTTAACCAGGAACATTTTTGGAGTTTGGAGCTGTTTGGAGCTTGGAGCTGTTTGGAGTTTTTGTTGGTTTGCCTAATGACAGAGTGAGATCGGTAGTCCAGTTATATCGTTTTTCTTTTACCCCTAGGGTCCCCTTTTGGTCAGGTAGTCCGTCTCCAGATAGGCTGCGACGGCCCTGTTTTTATGGGTTGGGCCGACGCTGGGGACGTTATATTCTTTTTGGCTGACTCACTCTTGTCCACCAATTATTTGTACTTTTGTCTGTCTATTTTTGCTCCCTTTTTGTTGCCCTGTGCCAGAAGACGGTGCACTCCGCACCTGGAGGGAGGAGTCGGGCAGTTTTCAATAAAGCTTTTTATTTTTACATTCTGCCTTCTTGTGTCCTTTGTCCATTTAATGTGTTCGGCCTGAGCCAGCCGTAACAATATATATATATATATATATATATATATATATATATATATATATATATATATATATATATATATATATATATATATATATATATATATATATATATATATACATATATATATATACATCTAGATGTAGCCACACATCAAAATTGAAGTTGATATCTCACTTATTTTTTATGTCATCATGCTCACAACATGCATGGACAGACAGAGGAAATTTCCAGTTCTGCCTCTTCGCTCCAATACGTGGGATAATAAATTATCACTGTTTAATATTTTACTTGTTTATCTGTTTAATGTTCTCTTTTAGTTTGAGGCAAATTTAGGCAAACATCAACATTAGCCTTGCTTTCTCATATCAATACTGTACCTAAACTCAACGTGTTCTCGGAGATTTACCTGACTAAATAAAGGTTGAATGAATGAAAAAAGTTATTAATCATTTTAATGCCATTGCAATGTTTTTAATAAATCTTCAACAATAACAAGTGTTTTCCTCCAATCAATCAGTAGAAGAGTCAAAAGCATTAAAAAATGCAGAGAGGAGGATTATAGCCCCGGATTTCCTGCAAATTGATTCATCAATTTAAAACACGTCTGACCCGCTGGGAGTCGTCAGAGCCGAAACACAGGAAACGAAGTCCCACCAATGAGTAAACAAACGTGAGGTCAGGAGCCCCAGGAGGCAGCTCGGTCACCAGAGATGAGACGGGTTTTAATGGGCCTTGTTTTCAGAACTCATCTGGAACAGATTCGTTCAGAGTGTGGCTAATGATGAGCGACGGGTCATGTCTAACAATACAAGTCATTTCAGATAAATGCTTCATCAACACTAAACTTTGAGCTTCTAATGTAAACTGACAGCCTGGCAGCCCGAGTATTCATTCAACCTTTATTTAGGCAGGTTAATCCCATTGAGCCTCGAGGACTCATTTACAAGAGAGACCTGTTTTCAACAAAGAATGATGACAACAGTGGACAACAGTGACAACAATAGACAATCATAAAAGAGGCATACAAGCTCTGTTCATCAGGCAGTCAGGATGCAAAACTCTCTGCCTGCTCTGCCCTCCCTCCCTCTTGTTCTGCTTCAACACACACACACACAAAAAAAACTTTCACACATTACCACACAACACAAATATTTTTAACTCTGGACTCTGTATCATCAAAACGGGTTGTACACTCAACACACAGTCATGTGCTCATTCAGTTTGCACTACAGTACTTCTCATATTTGCAATACTGTTTGTATTACATTACTGCCTATAGTCACTACTGTTTACATGTATCACTACTGTTTACATTTATCACTACTGTTTACATTTATTACTACTGTTTACATTCACTGTTTACATTTATTACTACTGTTTACATTTATTACTACTGTTTACATTTATCACTACTGTTTACATTTATTACTACTGTTTACATTTATCACTACTGTTTACATTTATTACTACTGTTTACATTTATCACTACTGTTTACATTTATTACTACTGTTTACATTTATCACTACTGTTTACATTTATTACTACTGTTTACATTTATCACTACTGTTTACATTTATCACTACTGTTTACATTTATCACTACTGTTTACATTTATTACTACTGTTTACATTTATCACTACTGTTTACATTTATTACTACTGTTTACATTTATCACTACTGTTTACATTTATTACTACTGTTTACATTTATCACTACTGTTTACATTTATCACTACTGTTTACATTTATTACTACTGTTTACATTCACTGTTTACATGTATTACTACTGTTTACATTTATTACTACTGTTTACATTTACACTACTTTTTATATTCACACTACTGCTGATATATATATTCTTTTTACTAGCCAAATTGCATATGTACTAGCCAAATTGCATATGCCACTTTACCTCTATACCAATATCAAATACCTCATACATATACTGTGTACATAAACTCCATATGCTGCTTTGTCACTTTATTACAAATGTTAATGTCAGAACCTTCATTTTATTTTAGAGATATACTTTTTATACTTTTACTGTATACTGTACTACTATGTAAAAACTCAGGACAGTATTACACTTTCATTATTTCATTTTATGCTTATGTTTATTAAATGTGTCAATGTTTAAATGGTTATTGTTGCACCGTGGGTCTGAAAGAAATGCTATTTCAATCCTGTGTATGTCCTGTACATATCGCAGTTTTGACAATAAAGTTGACTTTGACTTTGATACAGATTTTTTTTTCAACAAGTTAAAATAAGATGTAAAAAAAGTAGCAAAAACAGCTAGATTTGTATGAGGAACATTTTTACACCTTTCATACTTTAAATTATGGGAAACTAAAGGGCACTAATATTTTAGTGCAATGTAAAAAGTTGCACAGATCTGACATTTTAAAAGCTGTTTTACATTTACATTTCTACAACCTAATTAGGTGTGTTTTAATTGGCTTTTTATTTGTTTTATTTCCCATATAAGCAGTCTCTTAAATTATTATTATTATTTTAAGTTTGTGCTCCCTTTTTCACGTGCTTCATCCCTCCTGGGTTTGTCATGTATGCCACATGCCTCCTCTCTCACAAAGCACCACTGACCAACCCTGCAGTGTTGGTAAAAGCTGCAGAGACTCTGTCCACACAGTGACTCATAAAGACAGCTCTGTTTCTGCCAGCAAAGCAGCCCCGCTCCACACAATTCTGCTGATGGAGAGAAGAAGTGGAGCAGTGGGCTGAAACATTTCAGAGTGAAACAGGACATTCTCCAGTGCCAAGGCAGGAGTGAATTCCACCATTTGTGCAAATATTTGCGTGCACCACTTTAGGAATCCCGAGTTGTGCTAAAAAAAAAAAAGAGCTCTATGATTGCCAGGACTGCAATAACCTGCTCTTCAGCAGCGTCGCACACTTGAGTTCCTTGTTCCAGCTCAGTTCTAGCCTCTCTGGAAGAAGACAAGTGTTGGGGGGGTCTGAAGAAGTGAAGCTCGGGCAGTGAATGGAACAATGAGAAGTCAAGAGGGTTCTTGCTGCTCCAGTGGAAATGTGCCAGACGTCCTGCTTGAGTCTGGTTTGGTATTTAGAGGAACAAAAATACAAGAAAACTCTTTTATAAATAAGCAAATCTCTCATTGGAGAGAAGTTCAGCTGAACAAGGTGGACTTGTTTCCTTTAAATGTTTAAAAAGAGAAAGTGAGGAGAGTTGGAAGGAAAGGGAGCACTGAACAACAAGCAAAGTAAACAGGTTTGGTGCGAGCTTTTCTGGAGTCAAAGGGTTTAGCAAAACATTCCAGTCTTTGAAACAAGTGGCCTTGTGAGACGGCATTAGAAGACTTTAAATCACTGGACAGAAACAGCGCCTAACAACTTCAATTCGTTAATAAACATCTCAAGGGTTTTCACCAACATTTCAAACCAAATGAAACATGAAAACAATCAACGCCGAATATGTACTGGTACACCAGTTTGATGGGATTGCTAAACAGACCCTTCTCTGCAGTCCAGCTGCAACAAACCTGACTCGTGAAACGTGCTTCAATAAAACCTCAGGCCCAAACTGAAGTCATGGAACAAAAGATGCTCTTGACCTACTTCTTCCCAGGCTCGTGACTCAGATGTGATACAGGCACAGTGGTGAAGATGGCGGAGCACTTAGTAAAATAATAAAGAGGTGCTTTTTATAGTCACAAACGGCGCAGCTGGACCTAAATGTCAAGGCATACAGAGACGTGTCCATCTAACAAGGGAACCAAGAGAAACACGTTAAGATGCTCTGCAGAATGAGTCACGTGAAGTGTCCACACTGACGCAGGAAGAGCAAAAGAAACGTTTAAATCGGTGACATGTGAGGTGAGTAACATGCTTAAGGCCCCGGCAGAGCTCTGCATAAGGCAGTACGCCGCTGTACGCCGTGCGTATGCAGAGGCACTAGCGTAGCCCCGCAGGGCACGAACGCACAAAGCTCAAATTTTACGACCGCGTACGTGAGGCGCGTTGTCTCACAATAAACTGCCCGGCGCCGGACTGTTTTGTATGTGACACAAATGTATTAAATTCCCCTTCTTCATCCCTGATCTGGACTTTTCTTTTGTTTTTTTGCCAAAAGTCAAGTGATCGCTTCCTCCTCCGATGAGGAGGAAATGAATGAATTTGTCACGAGCGAACTAAACTCATGTCCAACGTGGCTGCGCGAGGTTCTAAATATTTCCTGGTGTTCTGGTGTGCTGGACCAGCGCTCCCTGTTTTTATTTTATTTTTTAGAACTTTTTATTAACATATAAACACAGAAAACCGCTGCGCAGCCCGTGCCTTTTTTCCCCACCCGACCTGTCAATCAATTCAGTAGGCGTGTCAGCAAATGACCAATCAGCGACCTCAGTTTGTCCCGTAGGTAAACGCTCTGCGCGCAGCTGCTCAAATTACGACAAGAATTTGGAGCGAAAACGCGAGCATTTAACGCGAGAACGAACGCAGAGCTGTGCTGATGAACGCGTGCGCACAGAACACGCGCGTAGAGCGGCGTACAGGCCAAACGCAGAGCTCTGCCTGGGCCTTTACAGTACCTTGCCACAGTAACCCCTGATATTAGGTGAGACACTGGGGAAGTTAAAGAACTTTAACTTACTGTATGACAGAACGTCAGGTCATCTGCTCCTCGGAAAGCCCTCAGATCAGCAGATTTATTCACCAAACTCCACTAATAATTCAAATGAGCTTCTCTGCAAATTGCAAGAAAAATCTACCACGATAGAGGTCTTAAATCTGGACGAATATGAGGTGAGGTGCATACCAAGACTGCATATGACTGAAGACTAAACAAAAACTTCAAGTAAATCACTGCATGCCTCGCTGTGTCCTGCCTCTTGGTTTTCCACCCTGACTGTGCAGTTTTGTGTTCGTCAGAACAACTCTGGCCACAAACAGACTATAAATGGAAGTCAGAAAACCTCTTGTTTGAAATTTGTACATTTTGCCTGTTGCATATTTAAAAGTTGCCAGCAGATGAGAGATTTGCATCATGAACGCGTTCTTAAATCTGTTGCTCAAGGTTACTTTCAGTCCACGTGATTGTGACCAAAAGAGCCAAAAATCACACTGCTGTGTTCTCTGCCTTTACCAAAGCCTCTGTCCAGACAACTCTGTGTGAGAAACCTGCAAAAAATAAAAGCAGATAAACTCAGTGGTCCTTAGTTTGACCTTCCAACTGTCATTACCAGTGATCCACACTCCAGATTACTTTTTCTCTGCTGTTGCTTCTCTTTTCAAGCTCGGATAGAGACCAGACCTTTCGTTCCTGCTGTGAAATTATCTTGTTGAGGCTAATTTGTTACATAGTCGTTTGCTGTGTTTGCATTCAGTGACCTCTCTGCTAACGTCACCTCTACTTATTTCCTCTTTCTGCATCCTTCAACCATGAAATGGCCCTGTCGGGTCTCTGCAGAGACCACAAAAGACCCAGAACCTTCAACAGAAGCAGAGCAGGAGCAGACCGGAACATGCCTGTGGACCTCCCATTGACCCAATGCTAAGACTCATTCAAAAGCTTGACTGACACTTAACAATTACACATTTGGGGAAAAAAGACAATGCGTGCACTCAAACATGAGCACTAAGCTATAATACCTGCAACTTTTACAGTCTCCGTTAAAATAAAGTAACAAAAAGTGTCTAAACTATTGTTTCAATATGGCTGCCTACTCTTTTTGTTTAAGATCCCTCATCTGTTAATCAACCCAGCTGTTCACACTTAGTAATCAGCCCTCCCAGCATAAAAACACTTCAGTCCATTTACGGTACCTCGAAAATCAAAACTCAGGCCTGATAATGACATCAGATCCAACTCTGCAAGTTGAAAACCAAGCAGGACCAGGCTAACTACGGTTAGCACTACAACTCAAAAACAATGGATTTCTCTGAATTTTGTGCATTCAGTGCAGGAACATGTTGACTAACCATTGCTAGACTGCGTTTGTGACTGAATTGCTGAGATATAAATTGTCAAAAGTGAAAATAAAATGTTTATTACTGCAGCTATAGAGGACTTTTCATGTGCGGCACTGCCATGTTAATATTTGAGGTGGAAGTTGGTCACAAATCTTTGACTTTTCATGTCTAAAATCCAATATTGGTGGTCTTTCCAAATAGTTTATCTGATGTGGAACTCAGAAATTCAGCACTCCTCAGTTTCAAGCTTGTCATCATAATGACCTTCTCCCAGCTGCCTTATGTGCTCCAAATTTGGTTTTGTATAGACTGCCTTTTGTTGCCTAATCAGCTCTTTCATTTAATATTTTTTATTATAAAAGTTTTGTTTGTTCATACTTAGTTTTATTTCTGCTCAAGTTTTTTGATCCTTATACCTAATCAACGTGATATTTCCATTGTGAAGCATTGACCAACAAGCTGTGCATGCAGAAAGTACAGTTACTGTTAATTATATTAATCAGAAGAGAATGTTTTGCAATTATATGTAAAGAAATAACATTTTACATTATAGGAGCAAAATACATCAGAAGGATATTTTCAGAAATTATTCGTGAACTAACGTGCAATTTACGACTAAACAAAGGGAGCATAGTAAAGAAAGCTCAGCCTTCCCACCTCTCATCAACACAAGTGTTAGGATGTAAAAGCTGAAACATAAAACCCACTATTTTCTACGGGTGTTAAGGTAACTGTACCATCCAGGGTACAAAAGGTGTGGCCAAAAGACTTTCCTGCCATGCTTGCTATGTTGATTCTAAAAGGGAAAACTGAAACAAAAACACATGCCCCTCGTCTTTAATCCTGTTTGTGGAGTTTATTATCTCAAGGCTCAATAGTGAAGAGGAGGATGAACCTCCGAGTAAACTCTCTGCTTTTTAGCAGGTGATGTGGGTCTATTGGTGCCTTCAGATCATGACCCATAGCCTGAACTGGAGTCGTTCACAGTTGAGTATGAAGCGCTTGAGATGAGGGTTAGCGCCTGTAAGTCTGAGGTCATGGTTCAAAACCAAAAAGGTGCAATTCTCTTTTTGTGTGTATGTGTGTGTGTGTGTGT
>JBBPBX010057053.1:0-22561 GCA_038048925.1 Garcialebias charrua | reverse complement strand
CCACTGACATGATTTTTCTACTATTCATCAAATTGCTCAAAAAAATATATTTTATCATTTAAATATGTTCGTTTTTGCAAACAAAATGATAAATCACTTTAATTTTGCTTTAAAAGTGATTTTGAACTTCAAGCCGTGTTTAATCATGGGAAATCCGATTACACGCGAACGCACCATCTGTGACGTAGTGTGAGGCAGAGCTCTGGGCTTGTCACAGTGCGCGCGTGTGAGCAGCTCGACATGAAGGTAAGTCTGATACAGCATCAGACCTAAATTAGATCCTGTTGTTTCTTGTTCCATCACCCAAACTATTTTCTGCTTCCCAAAATGAAGACAAATAGCTCAAATCTTCACATAGATTGCTAAATTAGTCGGGTTTTAAAATGTCCGCTATCCACCTTATTCTTGGGGGTGTCACTGTAGAAGCGATAATGTGTCGTACTTCCGTTTGACCCCGGAAGTAGAATTTTTGCATTGGCTCCTCGTTGTTTGCTTGCTAATCTGCGCGCATCGTAGAAGTTCTGTTAAAGTTCTGTTTTCTGTTATTTTGAGCTAATATTGTCACGAAGATGTCTTGTGGAGCTCGGGTACCTGTTGCGCTGTTCGTGGCTGTACGAATAATCAGACGAAGCTGAATTTGTGGCTGCAACTAGTGTGTGTTGAACATGCTCCGATAAGAAAAACCCGCATCCTTCTTTGTGGCTGGGCTACGAGAAACCACCTGAAAAAAGTCACCGTATCCTCCAGAGGATCGAGAACATCAGGTATGATTTAAGAGACAGCTTTTAGTGTTATGATTTTATGTAGTCAGTGATTAAATGATACTAATATTTTCGTTCATAACTGGCAAATAAACACACGCACCTATATATGTATGCTGTGTGTGCGTTTATTTATACATATCTATCTATATATCTATATATATATATATAATATAGGTGTGTGTTTATATATATATATATATATATATATATATAGGTGTGTGTGTGTGTGTGTGTGTTCATAAATGAACCCTAAAGTTTGTATACTGTACTTTTACTTTCAGATGGGCTTGATGAGAGTGTGGAGCTGCTCAACACCACCAGTCACATGCAGCATGACTGTTGGAATGTGGATTGACATAATGTCAGAACAAACCAACAACCTTATTCTATGGTTGCCCCGTGAAACAATTAAAGCAACATGTTTTGCAGAAAGCTAAAAACTTGGACTCCAGAAGTGAATCATACATGCAAATAACACTGTGAAATATTTATTGGCTGTTTCTCCCTCTGGAATAATCATGTTTATTTCAGATGCTTATGGTGGTAAATGCAGTGACAGGTATATAACACAGAACTCTGGGTTTCTGGACTATCTGCGTGCTGGAGATGAGGTGATGGGTGATCGTGGTTTCACAGTGAAGGACCTGCTGCAAGAGCTATGGTGTCAATTTAATCATTCCAGCATTCACACGCAAAGGATGCCAGCTTATTTCAAGTGAGAAGTGAGAAGACATTAAATGTAAACATTTTTCTCAAACATGTACAGTACTGGTGTACTTACTGTAAACGTAACACAACTCTTAACATGTTTTTTTAAAGGATATGTTAACTATATTACATTAGAAAAGTATTTGCTAAAATGATTAATTTGTTATGTACAATAGTTGACTGTTAACCTTCTTACAAGGTTTGTTTTTTGTGTGCACTATATCAGTTAATTTTGGATTAAACTACTGTTTCTATCTAAATGTCACTTTTGTCATTATCAAGTTTTTAAAGATCGTTTCCTGTCTATTTCATTATTTGTTTTCATTTACTGTATTTTATTAAAAGTTCTCAAGGTGCTTCATTTGTGAATCAGTAAAGTCTTTGTCAAAAGAAATGTCAAGCTCCAGGTGCTCAGTTGGTGTCCAGATAAACATCTTGCAGCTCAAAAGTCCAAAGCAACATCATTGTTAGCTGGACCTGGAGATGTGGATTTTTAATGCTTAGACTGGACTCTGTGTTTGCCTTAAGGTAAATAAGAATGTGTCCCACCTCTCTTAACATAACAGGACCAACCTTGTTAATGTGAAGATACTAATAAGCTTCAGAGCTTTTCAGATTGCTCATCGCTTCGCCATCTGAAGCAACTGTCAAAGTAGCTAAGTATGCTAGTAGCTAAGTATGCTAGTAGCTAAACATACTAGTCTACGTTATTTTCGGCCACTTCTTCAAGTCGTCCTCCCACCCCTCAACAGCTGTAGGTAGCGGTAAAACAATATCTCTACATTTGAGTTGTGATAGTTTGTGTTCCCACATATTTTATGACCTAAAACCTCTGACGAAAACCGGTTAGCGCGTTGCTAGCGTGTAACAAAAGTGCCGGTTCTGACTTTCGGCGGAAGTCGTTCACATAATTCGCGCAAGGCATCATGGGGCGTAGGAATAAGGTGGATTAAAGAGACCAGAGCCCTCTGCCTCTCACTCTGGACACTACGTCACAGATGGTGCGTTCGGGTGTAAACGGATTTCCCATGATTAAACACGGCTTGAAGTTCAAAGTCACTTTTAAAGCAAAATTAAAGTGATTTATCATTTTCAGAAAGTTCATTCTCAATAGTCCAGGTATCAAATCCGCTCATTCTCAATCAGTTCATCTGGACAATTTCTTTTTAGTAGAAACGTTTCACCCTCACTCCAGAGGGCTTCGTCAGTCAGAGCAGTCCAAAGCAAACTGAAGCTACCCCACCAAGTAAACAACTTAAGTGGACCAACCAGTTTGCTGTAGCCAAGATGGTTTTATCATTTTGTTTGCAAAAACGAACATATTTAAATGATAATATACTTTATATATTTTTTTTGAGCAATTTGATGAATAGTAGAAAAATCATGTCAGTGGACCTTTAACGTAGCAAAACACCATCTAAAAGCTAAAAATAACAAAAGGCTAACTAAGTAGCAAAGCTTGAAGCAAAACTGCCAGAAAGGCTAGTTAAAGGCTATAAATTCCAGCTAAAATGGTGTAAGTTGAAAATGTCAAAAGGCTAGCTAAAGTAGCAAAAGGCTAACTAAAAGCTAAATACTGTAGCCCATAGCCAAAACTAAATGCTAAAAGTAGCAACAGTTTAGCTAAAAATATCAAAAGTAAAGCAAACTAACATTTGCTAGCCTTTTGTTGCAAGAAGTCAAAGTCAAGTCAAAGTCAACTTTATTGTCAGAACTGCAATATGTACAGGACATACACAGGATTGAAATTGCATTTCTCTCTCAGTCCCTCGGTGCAACAGTAACCATTTAAACACTAAACAATTAATAAACAAGCATAAAATGAAATAATAAAAGTTTAGTACTGTCCTGAGTTTTTTTTGCATAGTAGTTTTCCATAGTAGTAAAAAAAAGTATAAAAAGTTTCACCAACACCAAAACACCAACATTTAATAAACATAATCATAAAATGAAATAGAGTGTAATACTGTCCTGAGTTTTTTCATAGTAGTTTTCCATAGTAGTATAAAAGTATAAAAAGTTTCACCAACACCAAAAATGAAATAGAGTGTAATACTGTCCCGAAGTATAAAGTATAAAAAGTATATCTATAAAATAAATGAAGGTTCTGGCATTTGACATTTGTAAAGAGTGACAAAGCAGCATATGGGGTTAATGTACACAGTATATGTATGAGGTAGTTGATATTGGTATAGAAACAAAGTGGCATTATGCAATAAGGCTAGTAAAAAGAATATATACTGTATATCAGCAGTAGTGTAGATATAAAAAGTCTAGATGTAAACAGTAGTAATAAATGTAAACAGTAGTAATAAATGTAAACAGTAGTAATAAATGTCAACAGTAAATGTAAACAGTAGTATGACTATAGGCAGTAATGTAATACAAACATTAGTGCAAATATGAGAAGTAGTGCAAACTGAATGAGCACATGACCGTGAGTTGAGTGAATGACCCGTATTGATGACACAGAGTCCAGTGTTAAAAACTTTGTGTTGTGTGGTAATGTGTGAAAGTTTTTTGTGATTAAGGCAGTACAAGTGGGAGGGAGGGCAGAGCTGGCAGAGTGTTAAGCATCCTGACTGCCTGATGAACAGAGCTGTCTCTCAGTCTGCTGGTTCGAGCCTGGAGACTCCTCAGTCTCCTCCCCGATGGCAACAGGCTGAAGCAGCTGTGTAGTGGGTGTGTGGGATCACCTGCCATGCAGAGGGCTTTCCGAGTGAGGCGGTTGCTGTGTAAGTCCTGTAGTGAGGGCAAGGAGGTGCCGACAATCTTCTCAGCTGCTCTCACTATACGCTGGAGGCTCTTTCGGCAGGATGCAGTACATGCACCATACCACACCGTGATGCAGCTGGTCAGGACACTTTCTATGGCGCCCCTGTAGAAGGTGCACATGATGGGGGTTGGAGCTCCAGCTCTATTCAGCTTGCGGAGAAAGTAGAGGCGCTGGTGAGCCTTCTTGGCCAGTGATGCAGTGTTCCTGCTCCAGGACAGGTCCTCTGAGACGTGCACTCCCAGGAACTTGGTGCTGTCCACTCTCTCCACTGTGGTGTTGTTGATGGTCAGAGGGGCATGTTGGGCATCCCTCTTCCTGAAGTCCACAACAATCTCTTTTGTCTTCTCCACGTTGAGAGTGAGATTGTTGTGTCCGCACCACAAGGCCAGGCGGCTCACCTCATCCCTGTAGTCCGTCTCATCGTTGTTGCTGATGAGACCCACCACTGTTGTGTCGTCCGCAAACTTGATGAAGTGGTTGGAGCTGTACGATGGTGTGCAGTCGTGTGTTAGCAGGGTGAATAGAAGGGGGCTCAGCACACATCCTTGTGGGGCTCCTGTATTCAATGTGATGGTGCTGGATGTGTTATTCCCGACCCGTACTGCCTGTGGTCTCCCGGTCAGGAAGTCTAGCAGCCAGTTACACATTGAGGTGTTCAGCCCCAGACTGTCCAGTTTAAGGATGAGCTGTTGGGGGATGATGGTGTTGAATGCCGAGCTGAAGTCAATGAACAGCATTCTAACATAAGAGTCTTTCGTGTCCAGATGTGTGAGAGCTGTGTGGAGGGCAGAGGAGATGGCATCGTCGGTTGAGCGATTAGACCGATATGCAAATTGGAAGGGATCCAGGGAGGCAGGGAGGACAGATTTGATGTTTTTCATGACTAGCCGTTCGAAGCACTTCATCAGGATGGGGGTGAGTGCTACCGGACGATAGTCATTGAGGCAGGAGGGCGTTGCCTTCTTTGGGACAGGTATGATGGTTGTGGCTTTGAAACAGGTGGGGACGATGGCCTGACTCAGCGAGATGTTAAAGATGTCTGTGAAGACCGCTGCGAGTTCCCCTGCACAGTCCTTCAGCACACGACCAGGTATGTTGTCAGGACCAGAAGCTTTCCGTGCGTTGATCTTGATGAATGATCACCTTACGCTGTCTGAGGACAGCGCCAGCACCTGGCCATCAGGAGAGGGGGGGAGTTTTTGTGCAGGTGTGCTGTTACATGCCTCAAACCGAGCAAAGAAGTCATTCAGTTCATTCAGCGTGGAGGTTGTGCTGTCACAGGTCTGGGGGGATGGTTTGTAGTTAGTGATGGTCTGTATTCCCTGCCACAGACTCCGTGTGTCCTTGCTGTCCTTGAAGCGGTGAGCTATTTTCCTGGAATACTGCTTCTTGGCCTTTCTGATGCCCCGGGCCAGGTTGTTTCTGGCTGTCCTCAGGCCCACCTGATCTCCCGCTGTGAAGGCAGCATTCCTGGCTCTCAGGAGTCTGTAAACCTCTGCTGTCAGCCATGGCTTCTGATTTGCCCGAACAGTGATGGTCTTGATGTTGGTAACATCATCAATGCATTTTGTGATGTATGAGCATACAGTGTCTGAGTACTCCTGGAGACGTGTTGTTGTTTGTGGTAGCAGCTTCCTTGAACAACCTTGAAGGTAGTTGAAAGGTAAAATTAGCAGCCTAAAAGCTAAAAAGTAACAAAAAGGTATAACAAAAAAGTACAAAGTAGCATAAGACTAAAATAGAGCATAATAATTAACATGCTAAGGCAGATTCAGCAGGAAAAATGAACTGTAGAGATCTCAGCGTATTTCTTTGGGGAAAATACATGAACATAAAGTTAAATATTATGAAAAGTACAAGTTAGAAGCACCAGAAGCCATAGCACGTACCTCCTGAATGAGCTGAATGTTCTGATTTATGAACAAACTGACCAGACCTTTCTGTTGTAGCCTAAGGTTGCAAGAAAGTTTTTTCTTATAAACTTGATTAAAAGTAGATCAAACCATTGATTATAGATTACTGTATACTGTAGTCATCTTCAGAGCTGATCATTACTTGTCTCAATTACAGATAACGCCTGATGGACAACAGTGAAGGTGGTTCAGGTGTTCAGGAACGGGCTTGATGAGAAGTGCTCCGAGACTTTGTGACACCTGGTGATCCGAAATCTGCAAAACTTGGTTTCCTGCAAACATCTTCACAAATATTTCATTATTGAGGAATGTTGTAAAACCAAAGGCAGATGACATTTTTTAAAGTGTTTATTATTTTTATTTATTTAAAGTTCAGATTTTGACTTAGGCTACATGAAAGACAGGGAGTTGAAACATGTGCACCGAATGCTTCATCACACATAAAACATCACTTTTCAGTTTATTATATAAAGCATTTTAAAGGGATAGGACCAGCATGCAGTGGGGTGAGCGCATGTTTTATATCAGCATCAGGAAGCACTGCTTGTATGTTGCTTGCTGCAGTGGAATAAACTGTCATAAAAGGAAAATCATCTGGACAATGAACTTCTTTGCCTATTAAAATTTTTTTGCATGAGTGGCCTTTGTAAAAATCTAAGGTTGGAAATAATTGCCACTACAGTGACCCAAACAGATTTCACTTAAAGGTTTCACAACATATCAAGATAAAAACACAAGCAGCTTAATAATAATATAGCACAATTATATTTGTCTAACATTGTGCAGCTGTACTCAAGAGTATATGAGATTAGACTCAGACTAGACTTGACGCACATCTGAAATGAACTTGAACTTTGTCATGTTAAGGATGCTTAGTGATTCGAGATGGTCGACACAGCCAATCAACTTCAGCAAAGTTCTATAACTCGGTCAGATCTACAAATCTATCTATCTATCCATCTATCTATCTATCTATCTATCTATCTATCTATCTATCTATCTATCTATCTATCTATCTATCTATCTATCTATCTATCTATCTATCTATCTATCTATCTATCTATCTATCTATCTATCTATCTATCGAGCTAAAATTAGAAGGCGTAGTAGCTGAGAGTCATCCCAACAGATGCAGCGCACGCTAAAGATCATGCGAGACAGCTGAAGATTATTTTTTAGGTTTAATTAAATGAACTTTAGCTTTTGAGCTCATTTTGATGGATTTAAATTGATGTGAAATATAACAAATCTGATAAATATGCTCTCTTTTAAAATAAAATTTGTAAAAAATAAATCACTATAACCGTGTTATTTCTCAACATGATGATGAGTTTAAAACCTTGACATTTCACTTGACATGAAAGGCGGCTGGTAACGCATTCCTTCAAGTACTGGAAGCTAGGTGTTTGACTTTTACAAGTATTTTTCCTGCTTTCTTCTATCAGACTGAAGACGTCAACATAAAGTGTACGTTACTTTGTTTTGAGGAACATCTAACTTATTCAAGTTCTGGAGACACTTGTTAAAATGTTTGGAAAGTTTTGGGCAATGCAATGTTTTAGAGACCTTTGCCTTTCACACCAGAGTATTAAACAGAGATAATTTTACGTAGCAAAAGGATTCAGTTGCAGCAGTTCTTCACTTGTATATGTCTTTTTAGATTCTTTTGATCTACTGAACTGATGACACCCAGTGCCATCCAGCTGAAGCGCCATTAAGGCCATCGTCATAAGGGGCGTGAGGTGATACAGTACTGGTGTTTTTCCAGCCGATTGAACTGATTTTGTCCTGGGCAGGTTTTCCACCTCATGCATAAGAATCCTAACGTGCAAGAGTTATTGATCAGTGATAAAAATCCATGAACAGGGGAAAATCATGGATGTAAAGGTCACGGATGTTTCACTTGCTAATGTCAAATTGATATAGGAACCATGTATGTGAAGAGTGTCTGAGCCCAATAACTGAAAGCTGATGATGCCTTCAAGAGATGGGCTGTGAAGCAGAGATGTCTTGACCTCTCCTCTGTCTGATAACCACTTATAAATTTATATTTCTTTATACTGCCTGTTGTTGTTGTTGGGCAGCATGGTGGTACAACTGGTAGAGCTGCTGCCTCTCAGCGAGCAGGTCCCCGGTTCAAATCCCGGTCCGGGGGCCTTTCTGGGTGGATTTTGCATGTTCTCTCCGTGCATGCGTGGGTTTTCTCCGGGTGCTCCGGTTTCCTCCCACAGTCCAAAAACATGCATGTTAGGCTGATTGGTGACTCTAAATTGACCCTGGGTGTGAGTGAGACAGGTCCCTCTTGTAAATGAGTCCCTGTGGCTCAACGAGGCTAGCCTGTATAAATAAAGGTTGAATGAATGAATGAATGAATAAAGGCCACAGGAGCTGGCTATTGGGACGTGGAATGTCGCCTCTCTGGTGGGGAAGGAGCCTGAGCTGGTGTGAGGTTGAGAGGTTCCGGCTAGAAATACTGTAGTCGGACTCACCTCAACACATGGCTCTGGAACCAGTTTCCTTGAGAGGGGTTGGACACTCTTCCATTCTGGAGTTGCCCCTAGTGAGAGGCGCCGAGCAGGAGTGGGCATACTTGTTGCTCCCCACCTTGGTGCCTGTACGTTGGGGTTCACCCCGGTGAACGAGAGGGTAGCCTCCCTTCGCCTACGTGTGGGGGGACGGGCTCTGACTGTTGTTTGTGCCTATGCGCCAAACGGCAGCTGCAGATTACCCACCCTTTTTGGAGTCCTTGGAGGGGGTATTGGAGAGTGCGCCTCCTGGGGACTCCCTTGTTCTACTGGGGGACTTCAACGCTCACGTGGGCAATGACAGTGAGACCTGGAGGGGTGTGGTTGGGAGGAACGGCCCCCCTGATCTGAACCCGAGTGGTGTTCTGTTATTGGACTTCTGTGCTCGTCATGGATTGTCCATAACGAACACCATGTTCAGGCATAAGGGTGTACATATGTGCTCTTGGCACCAGGACACCCTAGGTCGCAGTTCGATGATCGACTTTGTTGTCGTCTCATCTGATCTGCGGCCGCATGTCCTGGACACTCGGGTGAAGAGAGGGGCGGAGCTGTCCACTGACCACTACCTGGTGGTGAGTTGGCTCTGATGGTGGGGGAGGATGCCGGTCAGACCTGGCAGACCCAAACGTATTGTGAGGGTCTGCTGGGAACGTCTGGCAGAGTCTCCCGTAAGACGGAGCTTTAACTCCCACCTCCGGGAGAGCTTTGAACACGTTCCGAGGGAGGCGGGGGACATTGAGTCCGAGTGGGCCATGTTCCGCGCCTCTATTGTCGAGGTAGCTTATCAGAGTTGTGGCCGCAAGGTTGTTGGTGCCTGTCGTGGTGGCAACCCTCGAACCCGGTGGTGGACACCGGCGGTGAGGGATGCTGTCAGGCTGAAGAAGGAGTCCTATTGGGCCTTTTTGGCCTGTGGGACCCCGGAAGCAGCAGATAGGTACCGGCAGTCCAAGCGGCATGCGGCTCGGGTGGTTGCTGAGGCAAAAACTCGGGCGTGGGAGGAGTTCGGAGAGGCCATGGAGAATGACTTCCGTACGGCTTCGAGGCGATTCTGGTCCACCATCCGGCGTCTCAGGGGGGAAAGCGGTACGCGACCAACACCATTTATGGTGGGGATGGCGTGCTGTTGACCTCAACTCGGGATGTTGTGAGTCGGTGGGCGGAATACTTCGAAGACCTCCTCAATCCTACTGGCACGTCTTCCACTGAGGAAGCGGAGCCTGGGGACTTTGGGTCGGGCTCTCCAATCTCTGGTGCTGAGGTCACCGAGGTGGTTAAAAAGCTCTGCGGTGGCAGGGCTCCGGGGGTGGATGAGATTCGCCCTGAGTTCCTTAGGGCTCTGGATGTTGTGGGGTTGTGTTGGCTTACGCGACTCTGCAATATTGCGTGGACATCGGGGGCAGTTCCCTTGGATTGGCAGACTGGGGTGGTGGTTCCCCTATTCAAAAAGGGGGACCGTAGGGTGTGTTCCAACTATAGGGGGATCACACTCTTAAGCCTCCCTGGTAAGGTCTATTCAGGGGTTCTGGAGAGGAGGGTCCGTCGGATAGTCGAACCTCGGATTCAGGAGGAGCAGTGTGGTTTTCGTGCTGGTCGTGGAACACTGGACCAGCTCTACACCCTCAGCAGGGTCCTGGAGGGCACGTGGGAGTTTGCCCAACCAGTTTACATGTGCTTTGTGGACTTGGAAAAGGCATTCGACCGCGTCCCTCTGGGAATTCTGTGGGGGGTACTCCGGGAGTATGGGGTACCAGGCCCATTGATATGGGCTGTTAGGTCCCTGTACGACCGGTGTCAGAGCTTGGTCCGCATTGCCGGCAGTAAGTCAGGCTCGTTTCCAGTGAGAGTTGGACTCCGCCAAGGTTGCCCTTTGTCACCGATTCTGTTCATAACTTTTATGGACAGAATTTCTAGGCGCAGCCAAGGTGTTGAGAGGATCCGTTTTGGTGGCCTTAGAATCGCTTCTCTGTTTTTTGCAGATGATATGGTCCTATTGGCTTCATCAGATCGTGATCTACAGCTTTCGCTGGAGCGGTTTGCAGCCGAGTGTGATGCGGCCGGGATGAGGATCAGTTCCTCCAAATCCGAGGCCATGGTCTTGAGCCGGAAAAGGGTAGCATGCCCTCTCCGGGTCGGGGAGGAGGTCCTGCCCCAAGTGGAGGAGTTTAAGTATCTCGGGGTCTTGTTCACGAATGAGGGAAAACTGGAGCGTGAGATCGATAGGCGGATAGGTGCAGCATCCGCAGTGAAGCGGGCGCTGTACCGGTCTGTCGTGGTGAAGAGAGAGCTGAGTCGAAAGGCAAAGCTCTCAATTTACCGATCGATCTACGTTCCCACCCTCATCTATGGTCATGAGCTTTGGGTTGTGACCGAAAGAACGAGATCTCGGATACAAGCGGCTGAAATGAGTTTTCTCCGCAGGGTGTCTGGACTCTCCCTTAGAGATAGGGTGAGAAACTCAGTCATCCGGGAGGGACTTGGAGTAGAGCCGCTGCTTCTCCACATCGAAAGGAGCCAGTTGAGGTGTGTTAGGATGCCTCCTGGACGCCTCCCTGGTGAGGTGTTCCGGGCATGTCCCACCGGGAGGAGACCCAGAGGAAGACCCAGGACACGTTGGAGGGACTATATTTCTCGGCTGGCCTGGGAACACCTTTGGATTCCCCCAGAGGAGCTGCTCCAAGTGGCTGGGGAGAGGGAAGTCTGGGCCTCCCTACTTAGGCTGCTACCCCCGCAACCCGACCCCGAATAAGCGGAAGAAAATGGATGGATGGATGGATGGATATACATATTTTAAATAAATGAATAAATGAATACATGTACAGTACTGTACAGTCACCAAGCACTTAGCCTATCCTAACACAGTTTTTAAAGATGAAGGAGTGAGTTGAATTGTCTCCCTTTCACATAAAGGGAGCTAGCTCCCTTTATGTGAATGGAGCCTGCTAGGGAGGAGGGAGACAATTCAACTGACTCCTTAACTGTGTTAGGATAGGCTAAGTGCTTGGTGACTGTACAGTACTGTACTGTACATTTATCTATTTATAAATAATAAATAAATATATATACTGTACAGTACAGTATATTTTTAATAAATAGATAAATGTACAGTACTGTACAGTCACCAAGCACTTAGCCTATCCTAACACAGTTTTTAAAGATGAAGGAGTGAGTGGAATTGTCTCCCTCCTCCATGCAGGCTCCATTCCCATAAAGGGAGCTAGCTCCCTTTATGTGAAAGGGAGACAATTAAACTCACTCCTTCATCTTTAAAAACTGTTAGGATAGGCTAAGTGCTTGGTGACTGTACAGTACTGTACATGTATTCATTTAAAAAATATATATATATATTTTTTTTTACTATGTGATCCTACTTACGAATTTTTGACATACGAGCGCCCCCTAGGGACGGAACTTGCTCGTAAGTCGGGGACTACATGTATATATATATACAGTATATATATATATNTGACTGTACAGTAC
The DNA here is from genome assembly GCA_038048925.1 of Garcialebias charrua. NCBI lineage: Eukaryota > Metazoa > Chordata > Actinopteri > Cyprinodontiformes > Rivulidae > Garcialebias > Garcialebias charrua. The sequence continues at coordinate 10,395 of JBBPBX010057053.1, read as the reverse complement.
TGTACATGTATTCATTTATAAAAATATATATGTATATATATATATATATATATATATATATATATATATATATTTTTTTTTGTATGTGATATGACTTACGTCATTTTCGACATACAAACGGTACTTATGTCCGGAACTCGTTCGTAAGTCGAGGACTCCTACTGGTTAAAAATCGGGCTGCTGCGTTTTGGACCAGTTGTAGTTGTGCAATGGTGGTCTGACTGATACCAAACAGGAGTGAATTGCAGTAATCAAGCCTAGATGTAATGAATGTGTGAATTACTGTCTCCAGGTTATTTTTGGATAATATGGGCTTCAGCTTAAGCCTGGTTTATACTTCTTGTCGCACGTCTTTTACCCCCCGTTGAGTGCCCAGCGATGACGTAATTGTGTGTGTGTCACCGACCGCATTTGAGTGTTTATACTTTGAAAAGACTGGGGGATACATTATAGTGATCCCTCCCTCTTCCCTCCCACTGCATACGTCATGCGCACTCCCACCGGACCGCCTCAGATTCTCTTAAAAACTATCCATGTCAAAGCAAAAACAAAAACCGGCTTCTGGGAAGCCATTTTCGCACTGCACAGCCCTCCCCTGAATTAAATTCAGCTCACGCTGAAAGGCGGAAATGCTCTGATGGGTGTTATTATTTACCTTCTGAAATAAGCTGATTTGTAATCAGTTGTTAACAAAAATTTAACTCAGAAACACTAATATATATACAGGTAGTCCCCGATTTACGAGCGAGATCCGTTACAACGAGGCGCTCGTAAACCGGAAATCTCGTATTTCGGAACGGTTGCCATGTCTCTCGTAAATCCGGAATTTCGCTCGTAAATTGGAACGGTTTCGCTAGCGCGACTACAAACACTCGTTTTTCATCAAAAAACTGCTTATGAGTGCATAAAAATGATCGGAAACGTGTGTCAACATGTTTAGCTAACGAACTGTGGTGAAAAAACACATGAAAACTCAGTATTTTTTGCGTTTTTTCCAAAAATTCGCCAGCTCGTAAGTCTGGAACCTCGTAGATCAGAGCGCTCGTAAATCGGGGACTACCTGTATTCAGCTAACACATTTTTTTTGGCGTTTCTGTAGTTATATTTTAATGAAATTCAGCTTGCGCTGAAAGGCGCAAACAAAAAACGGCCACAAACTTTGAACCAATCACACGCTCCGAGCCGCATCCTCCGCGTTCGAGAGTTCTGACAGGGGGCCTTGTACAAGACGGCTGTCACCGGGGGATCGCAGCGGGAGTGCAGACGGAAGTTGCACAACTTTTTTTCACTCAACGGGGAGTAAAAGATGTGTGACAAGAAGTATAAACCAGCCTTTAGACAGTCGCCTCAGCTGGAAAAAACTGGATCCAACGATCATATTTACATGACTGTTGAGTTTCATGGAAGGAGCATCACTCCCAGATTTGTGACTCTTTGTTTTTGTGACGTCTTGTCATGAGTATAGTCAGTGCTATTGTAGTCAGCCAACAGCATGCGTAACAAACTCTTCGAGAAACACTCACAACCCACAGAAATAAGTTTGTGAATTTTGTTAGAGGACTTCAAGTTAGCCGAACCTAATGTAGCTGAAGCTAATGGTTTCAAAGCTAGCGAAAATGCTAATCCACTTAACATGTTTGTTCTGCTGTTAGCTGTTTAGCAGAACTGTTCACCGGATCATTTGTGAATCTGTTTTTGGGGGACATTAAATGCAAATGTTTTTAGTCTCAGCAAAAGTAAATCTGATTTTGACAATGAATGTAATAGTCCAGTCTAGATGTGACAAATACAGGGACAGAATTTTTTGCATTTTCAGATGTTTCTAATTTTAGTGATATTACGCAGGTGGAAGAAAGTGGTTCTGGTAAAAAAAAAAAAGTGATTATTAAAAGACGTGTGCTGATCAAAAATAACACCAAGATTTTTAACATTAGGGCTGAAGGCCAAATAATACCATCCAGAGAAAGTGAAAGACTGCAAAATGTATTCCTAAGATGCTCAGGTCCTAAAGCTAAAATCTCAGTCTTGTCTGAGTTTAAAATCAGAAAATTAAGGGTCATACAATTTTTTGTCTTTAAGACATGATTGTAGTCTAAGTAGCTTATTGGATAAATTGGGTTTCATGGTCAAATATAACTATGTATCATCAGCATAGCAATGAAAATTCCATCAATTAAATATAAAGCCTGACAGTTTTCTTGAAAGCCTGAATTGGAAGGCTTTCAAACCTGTCATCGCTACAATTAATGAATTGTACAGGAATAAAAATATACATGTATTTGCCAGCAGAGTTTTTTCAACACTCATAGTTCAATCTTATTTTTCAATATGGCTTTTAGTTGGCACTCAGCAATTTGTTTGAGGTTCAGTTTGTAGTAAGTTTCTGCCTGCCCAATGAACAGGGCATCTCTATTGCCCCTTTTCCACCGCTCGGCTTGGGTCGGATCAGATCAGCTCAGATCGGCTCAATTCGGGTCGGGTCACATCTAGTTCTGTTTCCACAGCTTTTTTGTACCCCTTCTGTGCAGATTTTTTTTTTTTACTAACAGAATGTAATCACAAGATGTTCATGTACAAACAGTAACCTGTTGGAGTTATTTTAAATAAAATTCGATTTTTTATAATTTATTTTCTGAGGTTTGGAAGAAGTCAAAACAAAACAATTTAAATGCAGCAGATTTGACCACTACGTGACATTATTAAGGAGCTGTTAAGCTCAGGAACACTCATGCTAAACAGTCAGCTATATGAAATATATTTTTATATCTGTTTATTTAGCTACATTTTAATGAAATATAGCCTCCCAACTCGCGCGCGAGTGCACGTGACGATCCTACAGATTTGACCACTACGTGACATTATTAAGGAGCTGTTCAGCTCAGGAACACTTGTGCTAAACAGTCAGCTATGAAATATATTTTTATATCTGTTTATTTAGCTACATTTTTAGGAAATACAGCAGCGCGCACGCACGTGCGTGTACGCGCGTGCACGTGGCGATCCTAGTTTTTTTAATCCTGCAGTTTTGAGCACTACGTAAATTTATTAATGACACGTTCAGCTGAAGACCCATCTTTGCTATAATTTTAAAAACAAATAATTGTGTTTACCGTGTTAATCATTTACAGTACTTCCGTGTTCGCTTCCTCGTTGCAGCTCCAGTACACACACATTCCTCACATTCCTCCTCCCGGCGCGCATCAGCGTGGGTCGTCACTGCTCAGAAACGAGACCAGAAATCTGGTGCGGCACAGCTCGGAATATCCGGTGGAGATGGCTTAAAGTGGGTGTCTGCGACGCACATATTAAGCAATAACCGACCCGAGCTGACCGGTGGAAAAGGGGCATATGTTTCCCCTGCGTGGTCTACTCTCCAAAAAGGCGGGAATCACCATGACAACCAGGGTCTCAACATTTTCTAATTTTGGTGTGATTTTAAGTCAAATTGATTTCCCATTGTAATAAAAGTATTAAAAAAAAACATCTTCCTTTAGTTGATTTACAACAACTGGAGCTAAACAGGACATATATCAATTTGTCAACATTTTCCTGGTCATACAAGTGTTTTTAACCTTGGTTTGCTTTAGAGTTACTCAGTAAAAGGTTGAGTGACAGGTGCAGAAACAATTTGTGCCCAGAGGAATGACTGCACATTTTCCAAAGGCATGGTGGCGTTCACCTGATTCAGGATCTGATGGAGACAGAAAATATTCTGACTGTCATCAGTTTAAGCCGCTCTGTTTTGATGACCTGATTTATATTTGGGTTAGAAATTTGAGCTCTCGAGAGGTGAAATTGGAGAAAATAGCATTAAAAGTGCACTGTGCGCATTAATCAAAAACAGGACTGTTCACTTTCACTGTCCCAGAACCTGCAGCAGGACACATCTGGCTGCTGACTGGTAATAGTTTGTTTCAAACAGCTGGGTGTACATTGAGATTCATAGTTTTTATTTATGGTGTAGACATAGAAAAACAGAATGAGTTATATTTCAGTTTTCTTAATATCTGGGTGTCCAAATACTTCTTTAAAAAAGTCTTCAGTTGATCCAAAATGATGCTGCCAGAGTCTTAACTGGAGTTAGTGAGAGAGATCATCTCTCTCCCGTTTTAGTTTCTCTCCATTGGCTCCCTGTCAAGTTCAGATTTGAATTCAAAATCTTACTTCTAACCTACAAAGCCATCAACAACCTAGTTCTATCTTATATTACAGATCTTATTGTTCCGTATTTTCTTAACAGATCACTTCACTCTCAGACTGCATGTTTACTTGTGTTTCTTAGAGTTCCCAAAAGCAGAATGTGAGGAAGATCTTTCAGTTATCAGGTTCCTCTCTTGTGGAACCAACGTCCAGTTCCCTTTCAGTCGTTCTCTCGGTGCAACACGATTGCTACGGGAATCAGCGCCTCCGCACGGTTACCTGAAGTAAAACACTCACGCCTTTACGGCGATGGCGTCAGAGTCGCGCCAGAGGCCCCGCCCTCTGGATATTTAAGCCCTGATGCCCATACATCTTTCTCTTATTGCCCTTCACCTTGCTTAAACCTGAAACACTCTTATCAGATATTCTCTGTATTTTCTTTGCTCGACCAGAGGTGAGCTCGCTCCCTACACAGAGCATACAGAGAATCTTTTCCTGCGGACTGCTGGGCTGGCGAAAGCTGGTCCGGCACATTTTTCTTCACCCTGAAGTTTTCTTCTCCTCTCTCCACAGACCGCTTCGCTCGACGGCGCTGACTGCACGATACTGCTACCCTGCTAACAAGTAGCAGGCTAGCCGGCGAAAGCGACATGAGGAGGAAGACGTCTCTGGACGACGTTAGCATTGCTAATGGGCTTAACTCTTCTCAGCCATGGCTCCCGAGAAGGTAATGCAAAAACCCAAAACTCAAATTAGACCAGCAGGCCTGTGAGCCCCAGCTCCCGTGCCTTTTTCTCTTCTGCTTTTCTACTGCTCGGTTAGCGAACGCTAACTGCAAGGCACGCTACCTGCTAAGCTAACGAAGCTAACAGGCCAGCAGCCGCGAGCAGCTCAGCGAGAGGACGTCCTCGGACGAGGAACTCTGGCAGGCTGTGAGCTCCGGCTCCCGAACCTGCTTCAGCGGATCTGGCTACCCCCTTTTTTCAGCAACGGATACTCACGAGGCCTGTCCGGTCTGCTCAGGGATGCTACACGCAAGGACACTCAAAGTTTTTCTCGCGGATGACCCTGTAGAAAGGAGAGTGGAAATGGAATAACCCCGCTGCTATCTGGCTAGCTCCCACGGTTAGCATGGCTAACCAGAAGCACCCACGACAACACGGGGCGGACGGCAGCACTGCTAACACGAGTAGCGCGGCTACGAGCGGACAACGAAGGACTCCATCATGAGGTATGTGAAAATGCTTGGCCTAGCTTGCTATCCATCCATCCATCCATTTTCGTCCGCTTATCCGGGGTCGGGTCGCGGGGGTAGCAGCCTAAGTAGGGAGGCCCAGACTTCCCTCTCCCCAGCCACTTGAAGCAGCTCCTCTGGGGGAATCCCAAGGCGTTCCCAGGCCAGCCGAGAAACATAGTCCCTCCAGCGTGTCCTGGGTCTTCCTCTGGGTCTCCTCCCGGTGGGACATGCCCGGAACACCTCACCAGGGAGGCGTCCAGGAGGCATCCTAACCAGATGCCCGAGCCACCTCAACTGGCTCCTCTCGATGTGGAGAAGCAGCGGCTCTACTCCGAGTCCCTCCCGGATGACTGAGCTTCTCACCCTATCTCTAAGGGAGAGTCCAGACACCCTGCGGAGAAAACTCATTTCAGCCGCTTGTATCCGAGATCTCGTTCTTTCGGTCACAACCCAAAGCTCATGACCATAGATGAGGGTGGGAACGTAGATCGATCGGTAAATTGAGAGCTTTGCCTTTCGACTCAGCTCTCTCTTCACCACGACAGACCGGTACAGCGCCCGCTTCACTGCGGACGCTGCACCTATCCGCCTATCGATCTCACGCTCCAGTTTTCCCTCATTCGTGAACAAGACCCCGAGATACTTAAACTCCTCCACTTGGGGCAGGACCTCCTCCCCGACCCGGAGAGGGCATGCTACCCTTTTCCGGCTCAAGACCATGGCCTCGGATTTGGAGGAACTGATCCTCATCCCGGCCGCATCACACTCGGCTGCAAACCGCTCCAGCGAAAGCTGTAGATCACGATCTGATGAAGCCAATAGGACCACATCATCTGCAAAAAACAGAGAAGCGATTCTAAGGCCACCAAAACGGATCCTCTCAACACCTTGGTTGCGCCTAGAAATTCTGTCCATAAAAGTTATGAACAGAATCGGTGACAAAGGGCAACCTTGGCGGAGTCCAACTCTCACTGGAAACGAGCCTGACTTACTGCCGGCAATGCGGACCAAGCTCTGACACCGGTCGTACAGGGACCTAACAGCCCATATCAATGGGCCTGGTACCCCATACTCCCGGAGTACCCCCCACAGAACCCCCCGAGGGACGCGGTCGAATGCCTTTTCCAAGTCCACAAAGCACATGTAAACTGGTTGGGCAAACTCCCACGCACCCTCCAGGACCCTGCTGAGGGTGTAGAGCTGGTCCAGTGTTCCACGACCAGCACGAAAACCACACTGCTCCTCCTGAATCCGAGGTTCGACTATCCGACGGACCCTCCTCTCCAGAACCCCTGAATAGACCTTACCAGGGAGGCTTAAGAGTGTGATCCCCCTATAGTTGGAACACACCCTACGGTCCCCCTTTTTGAATAGGGGAACCACCACCCCAGTCTGCCAATCCAAGGGAACTGCCCCCGATGTCCACGCGATATTGCAGAGTCGCGTAAGCCAACACAACCCCACAACATCCAGAGCCCTAAGGAACTCAGGGCGAATCTCATCCACCCCTGGAGCCCTGCCACCGCAGAGCTTTTTAACCACCTCGGTGACCTCAGCACCAGAGATTGGAGAGCCCGACCCAAAGTCCCCAGGCTCCGCTTCCTCAGTGGAAGACGTGCCAGTAGGATTGAGGAGGTCTTCGAAGTATTCCGCCCACCGACTCACAACATCCCGAGTTGAGGTCAACAGCACGCCATCCCCACCATAAATGGTGTTGGTCGCGTACCGCTTTCCCCCCCTGAGACGCCGGATGGTGGACCAGAATCGCCTCGAAGCCGTACGGAAGTCATTCTCCATGGCCTCTCCGAACTCCTCCCACGCCCGAGTTTTTGCCTCAGCAACCACCCGAGCCGCATGCCGCTTGGACTGTCGGTACCTATCTGCTGCTTCCGGGGTCCCACAGGCCAAAAAGGCCCAATAGGACTCCTTCTTCAGCATGACAGCATCCCTCACCGCGGTGTCCACCACCGGGTTCGAGGGTTGCCACCACGACAGGCACCAACAACCTTGCGGCCACAACTCTGATAAGCTACCTCGACAATAGAGGCGCGGAAAATGGCCCACTCCCTCAATGTCCCCCGCCTCTCTCGGAACGTGTTCAAAGCTCTCCCGGAGATGGGAGTTAAAGCTCCGTCTTACGGGAGACTCTGCCAGACATTCCTAGCAGACCCACACAATACGTTTGGGTCTGCCAGGTCTGACCGGCATCCTCCCCCACCATCGGAGCCAACTCACTGTAATGATTGAATGAATTATGTTTGTCCACTAGATGGCAAGCATGAGTTTATGTGAATGCATAAATGTAAAGAAAAGAACAACAGAAGTAGATAATTAAGGAGAGACACCTGTGAGCAACCTGTGTGAGCAGCTTCACAAAAGATACTATAATAAAAGTGTCTGGAAGATACACAACGTCTGGTTAATTTCAAACACAAATATAACATGGTGTCAGGAGTGAACTGAGTGGCAGCCATGGACCTGAAACCACCGGAGAGCTTGAAGCTGACGGGAAACGTGGATGAAAATTGGCGTGCCTTCAAACAACGTTTTCAACTATATGTTGCTGCAATGGGTTTGGAGACAAAGCCGGATGCCAGAAAGGTAGCAATGTTGCTGACCATAGCAGGAGCACAGGCTTTGGATGTCTACAACACTTTTGTGTTTGATGACCCAGAAGACAAAGATAAGTTGGATGTTGTGCTGAGTAAATTTGATGCTCACTGTTCTCCCAAGAAGAATGAATGCTATGAGAGATATGTGTTTCGTTCCCGAATGCAGACCCAGCATGAACCCTTTGATAACTTTCTGACAGATTTGAAAGTGAAAGCTCAGTCATGCAATTTTGGCCTGCTAAAGGACTCTATGATCAGAGACCAGATCGTCTTTGGTGTACGTGATGGGAAGCTCAGAGAGAGACTGCTGAGAGACGTGGAACTGACCCTGGAAACAGCTGTAATGATGTGTCGGGCAAGTGAACTGTCTCTGCAGCAAGTGAGGACTTTTTCTGAACTTTCAACAGGACCGACTTCACAGTTCAGTGATGGTGCTGCAGCAGTTGGAGCAGTGTCCTGCCAGAAGAAACAACATGCTCAATTGAGGAAGCTGCAAGAGGATTGCATTATCAGCTGTAAGCGCTGTGGATCACGGCATAAAGTGAGACAATGTCCTGCTTATGGTAAGCAGTGTTTGAATTGCCGTGGAAAGAATCATTTTGCAAAACAATGCTTTATGAAGAAGAAAGAAGAGAAGAAGAGGAATCGTGTAAACTTGGTAGATGAAACTGACTTAAGTGACACATTCTTTATTGGTGTTGTGAGTTGTGAAAATGAGTCAGAAAAAGTGCACTGCGTTGACAGAGATGATAAATGGACAATTCCTTTGCTGATCAATGGAGCCATAGTTAAGTTCAGATTGGACACAGGTGCTAAGGCTAATCTCATAAGCATGTCTGATATAACAAAAATGCAACTAAAACCTCACATTAAGGAAGTCAAATCGAGTCTGAGAGACTATAATGGACAATCAATTGAGTGCATTGGCACATGTCAGCTGAAGGTGACAGTTAAAGGATCAAAACATCTTGTGTTCTTCTCAGTTGTTAAAGAGGATCGTGAGTCACTTTTAGGTGACAAATCCTGTGAAGAACTTGGACTAGTGAAAAGAGTCTACCAAATAAACACTGAATTGAATGATCTCCATAGTCCTGCTGATGCAATGCTTCAGGATTATGAGGATGTCTTTCAGGGATTAGGTGCTGTACCCTGCACATACAAGATTCAGCTGAGAGAGGGTGCTCAGCCTGTTGTGCATGCTGCACGTCGCATTCCAACACCACTGCGAGAGGGGTTGAAAAATGAGTTGGACAGAATGACCAGTTTGGGAGTCATTAAAAAAGTGGAAGAGCCCACAGATTGGGTTAATTCCATCGTGATTACAAAGAAGAAGAATGGAGAATTAAGAATATGCATGGATCCAAAAGATCTAAATGAGAACATCAGGAGAGAACATTATCAAATACCCACTCGAGAAGAAATTATCAGTGAGATGGCTGGAGCAAGTTATTTCACCAAGTTGGATGCAGCACAAGGGTTCTGGCAAGTAAAGCTAGATGAAAGCAGTACCAAGTATTGTACTTTTAACACACCTTTTGGAAGATTTTGTTTTCTAAGACTCCCTTTTGGAATAAAATCTGCACCTGAGATATTCCATAGAGCGATGGAGCAGATCATAGAAGGCTTGGAAGGAGTGAGAGTCTACATTGATGACATCATCATCTGGGGATCAACAGCTCAGGAACACAATGACAGATTGAGACGCGTCATGGAGCGCATACGAGAAAATGGACTAAAGCTCAATAAAAATAAATGTGAGTTTGGGGTCAAAGAAATTATGTTTCTCGGAGACAAACTATCTGCCCAAGGTGTTCAGCCAGATGAAGAGAAAATAAAAGCCATCTTGAAGATGCCACAGCCTGTCGACAAAACGGGTGTCCTGCGCATCATGGGGATGATCAATTTTATAGGAAAATTCATTCCAAATTTGAGTGCCAAGATGACAAACATTCGCAGACTCTTGAATAACGATAGTCAATTCCAGTGGACTGAGGTTCATGATCAAGAGTGGAAGGAACTGAAAAACTATCTGACTACTGAACCAGTGCTCACCTTCTACGATCCTAATAAAGAAATAAAACTGTCTACAGATGCCTCAAAAGATGGACTGGGAGCAGTTCTTCTTCAAGCTGAGAATGAACAATGGAAGCCAGTGGCTTATGCGTCCAGAGCCTTGACAAAAGCTGAATGCAAATATGCTCAAATAGAGAAGGAATGTTTGGGGCTGTCTTATGGATTGGAGCGGTTTCATAACTATGTGTATGGTTTACCATCTTTTTTAGTTGAAACAGATCACCGGCCCTTGGTTTCTATCATCAGAAAAAACCTGAATGAAATGTCACCGAGGATCCAGAGGCTTATGATGAGGATGCAGAGGTATGATTTTACACTGATCTACACTCCAGG
>JBBPBX010057052.1:0-22561 GCA_038048925.1 Garcialebias charrua | reverse complement strand
GTGTAACACGGGCACAGACGAGGTACTGATCCCAAGAAACACGCAGCTAGGATGGTTGATCTCTACTGATTTCCATGATTTTGAACTTAGCGTTCCATTTCTGGGAGGCCTCCCAGAAAACTTGTTTCCATGTCATCACGCGGGGCGAGTCTTGTTCACAAAATCAACACAGGCCATAACCCTCTTCTCCCCAAGTGAGTCCGGCCATGACCCAGTCATTAGGTTCGGTTTCAACGGAGAAGAAAGTCTTGGCCTTCGAACTTATAGTGCCCTACCTGTAGACAGGTTTTACGACACTGAAAGGGTCTCAATGGAGCTCCCCAATGAACAAGAACCTACCTCGGTTGCTTCACAGATTGGACAGGTGGTCGCTCAGGCCGACGCCCTGAAAACTGATGAAGAAAGGGACAAGCTTCGCAAAGTTCTCTTAAAATACGAGAAATCAGTTCTCGACTGACTCTATGGATTGTAGGTTGACCACAATTCACAAAGTGAGCATCCCAACCCCACCTGACGCTCCACCTGCGTTCGTCAGACAATACAAGATTCCTCTGGCAGCTCATGAACCTTTCAGAGAAATCATTGATGACCTGATGGGAAAAGGTATCATCAGATACTGTAACAGCACTTACTCTGCGCCTTTATGGCCAGTGTTAAAACCAAATGGTAAATGGAGACTCACCGTTGACTACAGAAAGCTGAACAAACAAATTCCCTTATCCAGGTGGCCCATGACCTAGCTCCAACAGGAACTGCCCAAGGCCACCAATGGTAGGTACTTTTCCACCTTCGACATCGCCTCTGGTTTTTGGACCATCCCTGTGCGTGACGAGGACCAGTACAAACTTGCTTTCACTTTTGGTGGTCGTCAATACACCTTTAACAGGTGTCCATTTGGCTACGCTAACTCACCTGTAAAGTTCAACATCTTTTTGAACAAGGCATGTCCAGACGCCCACAAACGTGGGACACTGATTTACGTGGCCGATGTCCTTTTGAGGCAGCCAACACTGGATTCACATTTGGCTGAGATCGACCATGTTCTGAATCAACTGACAACTGCTGGTGCTAAGATTTCATTGTCAAAATGCCAGTGGTGCAGATCCAAAGTGGACTACATTGGCCTACTTGTAGGTCCAGACGGAGTACAACCACAACTGACTCGTACCCAAGGCCTTGACAATCTCAAAGTCCCCACCAATCTCAAAGAACTGCAAAGTTTTCTTGGCGTGTGTAATTACTCGAACCAATTCATAGAGAACTATGCAGACCTGGCTAAACCACTGACTATACTCCTGAAGAAAGACGTTCCATTTGTCTGGACTGACAAACAACAGCAGGCGATGGACGCTCTTATACACAGGATCAAGTCAGCCCCATGTCTAGTCTACCCAGACTATAACAAGGAGTTTCACTTGGAAGTGGGCTTTTCAGCTCATTGCATGAGTGCAGGTCTGTACCAAATACACGACAGAGACAAACGTGTAGTGGCCTATGCCAGTAAGACAATGGCACGCCCCGAGTTGAAATTCTTGGACTGTGAGAAAGCTTTACTGACCACGGTGTGGGTAGTAAAACATTTCTCCAGCTACGTTGGGGGGCAGAAAATCATTGTTGAAACACACCACCAGCCGGTGACTTTCCTGAACAGCCAACGCATCAGAGATGGTGTGGTTACAAACTCCCGTGTTGCAACGTGGCTCATGGCGCTTCAGAGTTTTGACCTGGACATCCGTTATGGTCAAAATAAGAAGTCTCATTTGGGTACTGACTTGGCAGTCTGCCAGGAATGCTCAAAAGATGTGCCGGCCACCCTGCCGCCAGCTAAGGAAAGACCCTTGGTGACGGAGGATCCGAATCACCACTTCTTTGATGATAATATCTGTAAGGGTATGACAACATTGTACGTGGATGGATCTGCATTCCGCAACGACAACATCTGCAGGGCAGGTGTTAGAGGGATGCTCCTCCGTGACCTTCAGCAGAGCACTTTCAGCTACAGCTTAGGCTCTCAGACTTCTCAGTATGCTGAGATTGCAGGTATCCTAATAGCTCTCCAGTTGGTTGTAGAACATTCCATCAAGACACTAGTCATCTGTACTGACTCTAACTATGCTCGGTTGAGTTTCGCCTGTCATCTTGCTGTGTGGAAACGGAACGGTTTCCTCACAAGCGACAGGAAGGCGGTCAAACACAAGGAGCTCTTCATGGCGTGTGATCACTTGGTGACGTTACACGACATACAGCTCTATTGGAAAAAGGTTCCAGGACATTCAAGAGTCCCAGGCGATGACAAGTACTACAATGACATTGCAGACTCTTTAGCCAAGGAAGGAGCCGATAAGGGTCAGCTATGGTCCTTTGACCCCTCCTGGTTGATCAAGACTCTGCCAATACAACCTACTGTCGAGGTTATGGCAGTCACACGTGCACAGGCCGCAGCCAGACCTGCCGACAACGCAGTCTCGGTACGACCTGCACTGACTGACACAGACATCGTCCAACTGCAGAAGTTGGACCCTGCTATCAAGTCCATGATGCTGTACCTGACTGACCCTGACAATAATACTCTGTCCAAAGACGAGCTGGATTCTGATCCTGACCTCAGGGTACTCTATCATCTGCGCTCGCAGCTGAAACTAATCAAAGGCATCCTAACTTTTGCCCATGGACCAGCGTCCTCACCAGTGTTCGTGGTTCCCCATGGCCACAGGGGGGTGATGTTAGTTCATGCCCATGATCTCCCGTCCGCAGGACACAAAGGAGAGAAAGCCACGCTGACGGCATTGAAACAAATTGCCTATTGGCCTGGTATGAAAAAGGATGTCAAAGACTACATTGACGGGTGCCTGATTTGCGCCCAGTTTCAGCCTACCAGACCACTCCACAGAGCACCACTGCAAAGCAGAGGCATTTCATTTCCATGGTCTGACATCCAGTTTGACTGGGTGGGGCCACTCACTAAGAGCTCTAGAGGAAATAAATATTTCCTCACGGTAACCTGTGCATTTACCAAATGGGTAGAATGCCTACCAGCTCCTAATGACACAGCACAAACTACTGCTATTTTGCTAGTGAATCATGTATTCTCCAGGTTTGGACTTCCCCTTAGGGTGAACTCAGACCAAGGTACACACTTCACAGGTGAAGTGATGAAAGAACTGTGGAAGACGCTTGGCGTCAAAGCTGATTTCCATATTGGCTACCACCCACAATCTTCAGGACAAGTAGAGAGAGCAAACAGAACGGTGGTGAGTATTTTGAAGAAATACGTAGCCGCAAACCACAAGGACTGGGACGTGAAACTCCCTTTGGTCCTGATGGCCATTAGGGCCACTCCACACACATCAACTGGCGTCTCTCCCTTCGAGATGATGACCGGTCGACAAATGACTCTCCCTCTACACCTGTTGTACCAACCAGGTGACGCCACCATGGCAACAGCCTACACCACTCAACAATACATGAAAGACTTGAATGTACACCTCCGAGACACTTTTGCTTTTGCCCAGCAAAACCTGGAAAGGTCTGCTGAGGGACGCAAGGCGTACTATGACCAGAAGGCTTCCCATGATGAACTCCAAGTGGGAGACAGAGTCTTGTACTATACTTTCGCCCCCACAGCCGGGAAAGGAGGGTCCGGGACCGGTACTCTCGCCCGCAAACTAATGCCCAGGTGGACGGGACCTCATTTGATAACAGACAAAGTGTCCTCAGTTGTCTACGGAATCAAAATCAGCAAAGGTCGCAAACGGCCAGTTGTTAAGTGGGTACATCGAAATCAAATCAAACCTTTTGAGGCGTTCAATGACGCCGCAATTGACGAAGATCTGACAAACTCACCGACTTCATCCGAAAATGAGGTCGTCCAAGCACAGAATAGTAAATAAACTAAACAGTTTAAACTATACTAGTTGCGAAAAGAAACCGTTCCAACTAGAACTTAGAAACGCTAAGCATAAAACCCACAACAAAAAACTAACCTTAACAACCGTTTAAATCTGCAGGATTTAATTGACATCGGTTATAAAGCTAAGAACTGTTTTTCTTGTGTGTGACACGTTGGAATCTGACGACCAGAGTGAGTTTGTTGTAGTGAAACGTTGTTTTTAGTTGCTTAATTGCTACTTTTGTGTTATTGAAGTTGTTATTGTTTTCTGAACACTCCCAGCCAAAAGAGGTTTTGATTAATGTTAGTTGAAGACTTAAATGGATTTAACTATGCCAACATGCTGTTCATTTTGTTAAAGATCTCAATCTTTGAAGAGTCATTGTAGATTAATACTACTTAAGGTACTATAATCTACACTGATCTCCCAATCATTTAGGTAGGACCGATTCGATCGTTTCTATTCTAGATCTATTCATTTTGATGAGTCTCGCCATAGACTTCAAAATTTATAGGGAATACCAAATCTTGCGTCGTTCGTCTAAAAGACAACAGACATTTAGACCAAACTAGTTTCATTTTTTATTTTAGTTTAACCTAAACTAAATAATGAATGGAGGAATAGTTTGAAAGAAGAGGCCTTCGTTACAGAAGCCCTCCACATTTCTATAGGTATAGATCCCTATATCTGATTTTTACAGCATTGATCCACCCCTTAATTGGTAATTTTAGCTGATCTAATCCATGATAGCTTACATACCAGGTGCATATAGGTAGGGCCTAATGTAGAATCCCTGTCATAAGCCCACCTAAAACCACATAATTGCATGACACATTGAACCAGGGTGGCACCGACTGGAAGCCATCCAGCCTGCAACCTTCGATGTGGGGACCTGCTACTCCAACGTTGGTCTTCAACCTTCATCCAAGGGCCGCCTCCTCTGCTTCAATCGAGGGATCCCCTCTACATGCTGATTAAAATCCATTCTTGCTGATGAAATCAATAACCCCAATCGTTGTGGAATTACCGCTGTGGATTATAAGACTTTGTTTTCCAAGGGATCACAGACTCAGTTTTCCATGGGTTAACAGACTATGTTTTCCAAAGGATTGAAAGCTTACCGCAATGGGATTACCTACGAACAGTATGGAATTTCCAAAAACATTATGGGAGTATAATTTTGAACTTTTTGATTTTTTTTTTTTCTCCACTTGCTGGATTACATAGAGGTCAGAGACATTCGGTGGTATCCTTTCGTGTTGGAACTCATCTCCAAGGACAGGCGATGATTTCCAAAAAGGGGGACTGTAGAGATATAGGACCCTCATGTCCGTATTAGAGTTAAACCTCTCCACATCTCTCTGAAACTCTCAGTGTTACACCTTCTTGAAGCTCTCAAGGAGACAAGTGGACACCATTTTTGTTACAATTATTTTGAATTAATGGACACCAATTAATCAGATTGAACTTTCTTTTTAATGTGTGTTAATTCAGAATTGATCAACAGTATATTTTTGTCATTTTAATGATGATCTGTTACTTTCATGAGTTTGACCTTCTGCTGGTTTATTCTACATTACAATGTGCTCTGAATCTAAGGCATGAGTCAGGGTAAAAGCTGTTCACTTCCTTTTCTGTTTTGTCTTCGAGCTAGACAAAACTCCATCTCACGGGCCAGTCCATCTGGCTGCTTATGTAAACAGTTTTCCTACTGTCCTTCAGAGACCTTCGGCCTATGGGATGAAAAATCCATCCGTTGTTTTGTTAAACCAACCAATAGTTATTGAGGAGGTGGGGAGACCCCGTCTCCCATATAAAGATCCACTTCCGTTTTTGATTTTAGTGTCGGAGGGAAGAACTTCCTAAGAACTGGTTTTTCCTCTGGAAAAAGCTTGAAACGTTCCGGTCATATGCCAATTAGACCCACGTCTCAGCTGGAGTCACAGTAAAGCCAACTGTGTCTCAAAACACTCATTTCTGAAAGAATTGGTTTTCTGAAGTTTTATTTTGAAAATCAGTCAGTGCGATTGGCTCTGTTCCTGCCGGGAGAAGCGCCCTTCTTGCTCGTCTGACTCAGCACACACGCGCGGAAGTCATCTGGACGTGAACTGGACAACACAGTCCGTTAGTGTCCACAAAACTTCAACTCTTATCTCCAAGACGTATCGTCAACAGGTAACGAGGCGTTGATTGTGTTCTGAACGTGTGAGAAGCCCAGCTGAGACCTGTATGGGAAAGGTTGCCACCCTGTTTGTTTCAAAATAATCAACTTCGGTTAACTTAGCTTTCAATCTTTAATCTTCCTCCTATTTCTTCTTTTTCATAAGCCATTAATCTGTCAAGTAAATGTGCCAACAGAAAAGTTCCTAACTGTCTGTTTGATTTTAATTTGAATTCTTGTCAACGTAGTTTAGTAGATCAGAGCTAATATCGATACAAATGTTTAATGTACTTTTATGATAATTTCAATAAAAGGTCTATTTTCTGGTGGACCAACATAAATTGAAGTCTCTCGTGAAATTACATTTTGTCTAGTCACAGTAAAGCAATTTAATACCGGAAAAAGGGTGAACTTGCGAAACTGATGAAAGGGTTGTGCAGATAAGACCTGCTCGGACCTTTCATCCAATCGATAGGTAAGTCAGTAAACTGACCTCGTAAGTGTTTAATTACACAAACGGCCAAATAGATTGTTACACGTGTAAGCATTGATGTAAGCACATCCAGGCTGTGAGACCTCTGGCTGCGAGACCTCTGGCTGCAAGACCTCATCAGCACTCTCTGTAGTATTTGCAATGTCAGCACCCTCTGTAGCATCAGCACCCTCTGTAGCACTCATAACGTCAGCATCCTCTGTAGCCCTTGTAGCATCAGTGCCTTCTGTAGCACTTGTAACATCAGCACCCACTGTAGCACTCGTAGCATCTCCATCCTCTGTGGAAACTGGAGATAACTCAACAGGAACACGCTCTGTAGCATCAGCGCCCTCTGTAGCACTCATAACGTCAGCACCCTCTGTAGCCCTTGTAGCATCAGTGCCTTCTGTAGCACTCGTAACGTCAGCACCCTCTGTAGTACTCATAGCATCTGCATCCTCTGTGGAAACTGGAGATAACTCAACAGGAAAACAAGGGCAAAAGGTAGAAGGGTTTCAGTAATTAGTCTTCAAGGATCGAATTAACTTTAACAGCCATGTGATATCAGGGTCAACTAGAAGGCTATGTTTGGACATTAATAACAGTTCCATCATCCGGTGGGTGTTGTATTTCTCACGAGAACTATAATTAAACACAGTAGACTCAAAAAGGTTCTGGAGTCGGTGAAGGACACTCACAATCTCATGTTCCAGTCCACCAGAGCCAGAAGAAAACAGTCCTAGAAGCTGTTGCATAATCTGAGCAACCTCATGTTCCAGTTCACAAACATCCCTTGTAGAAGCTGAAACATCATTACCCTCCATGGATGCTGGGACAGCTGGGACTACAGCACCCTCTATAGGTGCAGGAATAGTGGCACTCTCTGAAAATCCAGAAGTCTTAACAAAAACACCAGGAGAGAGAGGGTCAGAGAGATCTAAACCAGTTTAAAAAGATTTAAGTAAATGCAACATCTGTGCAAGGCCAGGTATCTGCAGCAAGTTGGATGTGGAGGTTATTAGATGTTCCATTAGGGTATATGAGTTAAATTTATATTGAAGATTGGGATTGTTTTTTTGCAGCAGTAAGCAGTCTGTCTAACTGTTGGAGTGTGAGAGTGGCCTCATGACTTTGTCCAATGGCGACCCCTGTGGTCGATGAGTGACCTGTCTGCTCTTCATTAGAGCGTAAACTCGAACACTTGTCCCTTTGTGAAGCCTTCTCTTGAGGAAGCTTCCTTGGTTTCACAGCTGAGTGTCGTGCAGGACCTTCCTCTGAGTGTCCTGCAAACGTGGGTGGGGTTACGTGCCCCTCCCGCCGCTTACGTCCCCCCTGAGACATCTAAGCGAACGGGCTCTGAGATGCCCGCTCCAGTGAACTCCTCCCCGGCTTCTCTGACAGCGTGGGAAAAAACGCCGTACGTGGAGCGGGCTGAAAACTGGAAGTGTTCTTCTTCTTAGTTAGCTGTTTTCTCCGACAGCGACGTGGCTCAGGGATTAGATCGAGCCAAAACTCCTCTGTCTCTGTATCGTCATCAGAAACAGACCACAAAGAATAAGCGCGTGAGGGAGTGTAGGAAGGAGACGGCTCTACACAGCTGTCACTGCGCTTCCTCCGCTCACGTTCAGCCACCAAAAGCGGAGACGGAAGCACGTCGAGTCCGGGTTCGTGGTAGCTCCGAACGGGTTCGGTTTGAAACCCGCTACCTCGAATGACAGCAGCTTTCCACTGAGCTGGCGCTGTCATCTTCTGCCCCCGAGCGAAGTCAAACATCTGTCTGCTGGGCTCACAGTTCATGGTCGGGTCATCTGTCACGAGTGGGTGTGTTTTTGTGGATGAACCCAGTTGTGCAGACAGGAGACACTCGGAGGCATGAGTATAAAAATTCAAAAATGTTTAATCACAAAAACTCAAACAGCTGACATGGCAGTATTCACAAACCAAGGCGCAACGTATCCAAGACTAATTTAAAAAATGAGGTAGTACTCACAAAACCAAGGCGTAGCGTTGAAATCCAGGACTCAAAAGACAAGACACCAGAGAACACGGACGAATGACCCGATAATCACACACACGTACGCAAACTAATATACACGGCATAATTACCTAAATCACAAACACCTGAGACAAGGGAGACACGCAGACCTGAGAGAGATAAGGAGGGAGACAGAGACAGGCCCACAGAGGGGGCAACCTTACATAAATACGTTTTTGAATGAGAACAAAATTTTCGAGATTTTTCAGTCTGGTTTTAAGCAGCTTCACAGCACTGAAAAGGCATTAGTGAGGGTTTGTAATGATATTATGGTATCAAATGATTCTGGTCAGTTTGTGGTACTTGTACTCCTGGACCTTACTGCTGCTTTTGATACTGTTGACCACAGTATCCTTATATCACAGCTGGAGCAGTGGGTTGGGATTACAGGTGCTGCATTAGATTGGTTCCGCTCATACCTGAGTGGCAGGAGCTTTTGTGTCAAGGTTAGAAATGTCTCTGCCTCATTGCCTCTCTCTTGCGGGGTCCCACAGTGTTCAATTCTTGGACCCCTTCTTTTCTCACTCTATTTGCTCCCACTGGGGTTCATCCTGAGGAAACATTGTCTTTCATTCCACTGTTATGCTGATGACTGTCAGATCTACCTGCCTGGGGGTGGTCACGTGACCCGGACCAATATGGACGCTTAAGATTTTGCTCTGCCCCAGGACTCTACTAATTCTCTGACTTTCTACCTTTGATATTTAAATTTTGTTTGTCAAACTGTCCGTCGAAGATGTCGAAGCCGTAACGAGACAAGGAATTTCCTATTTTTTCATCAACGGGCAAAACAAGATCCGCTCAGCAGCAAACACGCGCGGCTAGCGAGCCTGAGCTAGCTGTTGTTAGCCAGATGGAGCTAGCACCAGCTAGCCAAACTACCATGGAGCAGATTTTGGCTGAGCTAAAGTCTGTGTCTTCCCGAGTGAATGGAATGGATGAACATGTTAGTGCCCGTCTCGATGGCATTGATGGCACTCTGAGTGAAATAAAGGTATCCATTACATCTATGGAGGACTCTCTTTCATCTCTGGGCAATCGAACATCACAGCTGGAGAAGCGTGCAGAGGAGGCCGAGG
Organism: Garcialebias charrua; assembly: GCA_038048925.1. Classification (NCBI taxonomy): domain Eukaryota; kingdom Metazoa; phylum Chordata; class Actinopteri; order Cyprinodontiformes; family Rivulidae; genus Garcialebias; species Garcialebias charrua. Next base: position 12,921 of record JBBPBX010057052.1, on the reverse strand, counting down.
AAAGGATTTCTGCTGCGGAGGACCGCTCGGAGGACCATAGCTCTCGTTTAGCCACCATGGAGAAGACAGTGGAGCGTCTTCAACTGAAAGTCGATGATTTGGAGAACCGCAGTCGTCGCAAAAACCTGAAGATCATCAACCTCCCGGAGGGAACGGAGGGCTCGTCCCCTTGGTGGATTTTCTCCAGTCAACTCTTCCAGCTCTGGTTGGCCTTCCTCCCGACTTCCCTTCACTGGAGATCGAGCGGGCCCACCGGGCTCTGGCCCCCGCCCCCGACCCGGGCAAGCCTCCGAGGAGCGTGCTGGTTCGGTTTGTGAAATTTCTACAGCGGAAGGCTGTTCTTAGAGCTGCTTTGAAGAAACGGGATATCCAACATGGCGGCTCCCAGCTGCGCTTCTACCCCGATTTGTCATCCAAGGTCCTGCGTAAACGACGTGAGTTTGACACCGTGAGGAGAGCTCTGGCTCAGCTTAATAAGTACCGTGGATTCGCTTATCCAGCTCGTCTCTGGTGTCTGCATGAGGGTTGGATTCGCCTTTTTGATACTCCAGAGTCGGCTACTTTGTTTCTGGACTAGATTAAGTAAGGTAACTTTTCGCTCTCCATTGCTTTTTCTGTTCTAGATGACGAAGTAGAGAGTCGGACATCTTGCTCAGTTCTCTCTGACTGTTCCATTTTTCACATTAAGTTCTGGACTATGAAAACATGTTTAAACAAAGAATCATTTCATTTCATACATTTTAGGGTGCGTTGAACTATATTATGGCATTTAAATGCTCTCTTTTTTCTATTATAGAGACTGGACACGGAAAAATAATTTCATTTTATTTCATACATTTTAGGGTGTGTTGAACTGTATTATAGCATTTAAATGCTTTCTATTCTATTGTAGAGACTGGAAGCGAATAGAGATAAGGCAATGCGTGCTGGTATTGGACTCTTATTCGCTTACCCATGCATCATCATTATTTCACTTTATTAATATTTCTATATTTTTGTACACATCTTATTTTCCTAGTTCTTTTTTAATGGAGAGAGGACTGTAGGTGGTCAATATTTATCCTGGGGCATTGATGCGGTTTCTGGGTGTCCTGTTTGTTTCTGTGATCACACTGTTTAGATATAGCTTTGTGAAGTTAAACTTAGGTTTTATGGTGACTTCTTTTGGGATGTTTTTTTCCTGCCAATTGGGGGCAGGATGTGGGTGGGTATGTGCTGTTTGTCATGGGGTTTTGTCTTGTTTTGTTTGTAGCTGCTCCACAATAATTCTGGTGTTCTCCCCTTCATGTCTCCTTTTGGTCTCAGTACTTCATCCATTTTCTTTTAATATCATTTATGGTACGTTAAGTCAGTATGCCTCGGCCACTTAGTCTCATTTCCTGGAATGTCCAGGGACTAGGTCATGTAATTAAGAGGAAGAAAATTTTGACTTTTTAAAAAAAAAAACAAGTTGATATTGCACTCCTCCAGGAGACTAGGCTATCTGATATGGAACATCTGAAACTAAAAAGAGATTGGGTGGGCAATGTTTATTTTTCTTCTCACCCGCAGAACAAAAAGGGCTCAGCCATCCTCATTAATAAGAAACTTCCCTTCACCTTGGTGTGTGAGGAAAGAGACTTGGAAAGTAGATTTATTCTGATTAAGGGTTTAATTGCTGGCCAATCTATAACCATACTCAACGTCTATGCCCCTAACAATGATTCAACTAATTTCATTTCGCAAATAATTTTACTGTTTAATCAGCATTGTGAGCTATGCTGTCAGGGCCTTTATGCCCCTAGTAGGGTCACCCAAGGCAGACAGGTCCTAGGTGAGGGACGAGACAAAGCGCAGCCCACAAGACCCCTTATGATGAATAATATAAATGGAAACAATGTTCCCTCGCCCGGACGCGGGTCACCGGGGCCCCACTCTGGAGCCAGGCCCGGAGGAGGGGCACGTTGGCGAGCGCCTGGTGGCCGGGCTTTCACCCATGGAGCTCGGCCGGGCACAGCCCGAAGAGGAGACGTGGGTCCCCCTTCCCATAGGCTCACCACCTGTGGGAGGGGCCAAAGGGGTCGGGTGCATTGTGGAATGGGTGGTGGCCGAGGGCGGGGACCCTGGCGGTCTGATCCTCGGCTACAGAAGCTGGCCATTGGGACATGGAATGTCACCTCTCTGGTGGGGAAGGAGCCTGAGCTAGTGTGTGAGGTTGAGAGGTTCCGGCTAGAAATAGTCGGACTCACCTCAACGCATGGCTCTGGCTCTGGAACCAGTTTCCTTGAGAGGGGTTGGACACTCTTCCACTCTGGAGTTGCCCCTGGTGAGAGGCGCCGAGCAGGAGTGGGCATACTTGTTGCCCCCCATCTTGGTGCCTGTACGTTGGGGTTCACCCCGGTGAACGAGAGGGTAGCCTCCCTTCGCCTACGTGTGGGGGGACGGGCTCTGACTGTTGTTTGTGCCTATGCGCCGAACGGCAGCGCAGATTACCCACCCTTTTTGGAGTCCTTGGAGGGGGTATTGGAGGGTGCGCCTCCTGGGGACTCCCTTGTTCTGCTGGGGGACTTCAACGCTCACGTGGGCAATGACAGTGAGACCTGGAGGGGTGTGGTTGGGAGGAACGGCCCCCCTGATCTGAACCCGAGTGGTGTTCTGTTGTTGGACTTCTGTGCTCGTCATGGATTGTCCATAACGAACACCATGTTCAGGCATAAGGGTGTCCATATGTGCTCTTGGCACCAGGACACCCTAGGTCGTAGTTCAATGATCGACTTTGTTGTCGTCTCATCTGATCTGCGGCCGCATGTCCTGGACACTCGGGTGAAGAGAGGGGCGGAGCTGTCAACTGACCACTACCTGGTGGTGAGTTGGCTCCGATGGTGGGGGAGGATGCCGGTCAGACCTGGCAGACCCAAACGTATTGTGAGGGTCTGCTGGGAACGTCTGGCAGAGTCTCCCGTAAGACGGAGCTTTAACTCCCACCTCCGGGAGAGCTTTGAACACGTTCCGAGGGAGGCGGGGGACATTGAGCCCGAGTGGGCCATGTTTCGCGCCTCTATTGTCGAGGCAGCTTATCGGAGTTGTGGCCGCAAGGTTGTTGGTGCCTGTCGTGGTGGCAACCCTCGAACCCGGTGGTGGACACCGGCGGTGAGGGATGCTGTCAAGCTGAAGAAGGAGTCCTATTGGGCCTTTTTGGCCTGTGGGACCCCGGAAGCAGCAGATAGGTACCGGCAGTCCAAGCGGCATGCGGCTCGGGTGGTTGCTGAGGCAAAAACTCGGGCGTGGGAGGAGTTCGGAGAGGCCATGGAGAATGACTTCCGTACGGCTTCGAGGCGATTCTGGTCCACCATCCGGCGTCTCAGGGGGGGAAAGCGGTACGCGACCAACACCATTTATGGTGGGGATGGCGTGCTGTTGACCTCAACTCGGGATGTTGTGAGTCGGTGGGCGGAATACTTCGAAGACCTCCTCAATCCTACTGGCACGTCTTCCACTGAGGAAGCGGAGCCTGGGGACTTTGGATCGGGCTCTCCAATCTCTGGTGCTGAGGTCGCCGAGGTGGTTAAAAAGCTCCGCGGTGGCAAGGCTCCGGGGGTGGATGAGATTCGTCCTGAGTTCCTTAGGGCTCTGGATGTTGTGGGGTTGTGTTGGCTTACGCGACTCTGCAATATCGCGTGGACATCGGGGGCAGTTCCCTTGGATTGGCAGACTGGGGTGGTGGTTCCCCTATTCAAAAAGGGGGACCGTAGGGTGTGTTCCAACTATAGAGGGATCACACTCTTAAGCCTCCCTGGTAAGGTCTATTCAGGGGTTCTGGAGAGGAGGGTCCGTCGGATAGTCGAACCTCGGATTCAGGAGGAGCAGTGTGGTTTTCGTCCTGGTCGTGGAACACTAGACCAGCTCTACACCCTCAACAGGGTCCTGGAGGGTGCGTGGGAGTTTGCCCAACCAGTTTACATGTGCTTTGTAGACTTGGAAAAGGCATTCGACCGCGTCCCTCGGGGGGTTCTGTGGCGGGTACTCCGGGAGTATGGGGTACCAGGCCCATTGATATGGGCTGTTAGGTCCCTGTACGACCGGTGTCAGAGCTTGGTCCGCATTGCCGGCAGTAAGTCAGGCTCGTTTCCGGTGAGAGTTGGACTCCGCCAAGGTTGCCCTTTGTCACCGATTCTGTTTATAACTTTTATGGACAGAATTTCTAGGCGCAGCCAAGGTGTTGAGAGGATCCGTTTTGGTGGCCTTAGAATCGCTTCTCTGTTTTTTGCAGATGATGTGGTCCTATTGGCTTCATCAGCTCGTGATCTACAGCTTTCGCTGGAGCGGTTTGCAGCTGAATGTGATGCGGCCGGGATGAGGATCAGTTCCTCCAAATCCGAGGCCATGGTCTTGAGCCGGAAAAGGGTAGCGTGCCCTCTCCGGGTCGGGGAGGAGGTCCTTACCCAAGTGGAGGAGTTTAAGTATCTCGGGATCTTGTTCACGAATGAGGGAAAACTGGAGCGTGAGATCGATAGGCGGATAGGTGCAGCGTCCGCAGTGAAGCGGGCGCTGTACCGGTCTGTCGTGGTGAAGAGAGAGCTGAGTCAAAAGGCAAAGCTCTCAATTTACCGATCGATCTACGTTCCCACCCTCATCTATGGTCATGAGCTTTGGGTTATGACCGAAAGAACAAGATCTCGGATACAAGCGGCTGAAATGAGTTTTCTCCGCAGGGTGGCTGGACTCTCCCTTAGAGATAGGGTGAGAAGCTCAGTCATCCGGGAGGGACTCGGAGTAGAGCCGCTGCTTCTCCACATCGAGAGGAGCCAGTTGAGGTGGCTCGGGCATCTGGTTAGGATGCCTCCTGGACGCCTCCCTGGTGAGGTGTTCCGGGCATGTCCCACCGGGAGGAGACCCAGAGGAAGACCCAGGATACGCTGGAGGGACTATGTTTCTCGGCTGGCCTGGGAACGCCTTGGGATTCCCCCAGAGGAGCTGCTCCAAGTGGCTGGGGAGAGGGAAGTCTGGGCCTCCCTACTTAGGCTGCTACCCCCGCGACCCGACCCCGGATAAGCGGAAGAAAATGGATGGATGGATGGATAATCAGCATTGTGACGGTCTGGGCTTGCTGGCGGGCGACTTCAATTGCATAATGAATGCGGGTTTGGACAAATCCTCCTCGGCACCTGTATCCAAACCTAAAGCCTCCTCTGCTCTTAATAATAATAATAATAATAAACTTTATTTGTACAGCACCTTCCACAATGCCTTGCATTGACCAAGGTGCTTAACAGGATAAAAAGAAAAATAAACGGGAACAATAGATCAATGAAAATAGAATAAGAAACCACAGCGATAAAAGAAGGCAATGGAAATAAAAAATGCTACATACTAAAATAACACAAGTAATAAAAGTTACACACAGAAAGCTTTTTTGAACAAGTGAAATAAAAATGCAATTGAAATAAAGATGCTACATACTAAAATACAAAATAATAAAAGTTACACACTGAAAGCTTTTTTGAACAAGTGGGTCTTCAGTTTGGTTTTGAACAGAGTCAGATCAGAGGTGGCACGCAGCTCAAGGGGGAGGCTGTTCCAGGCTTTTGGGCCGGCAACAGAAAATGACCGGTCTCCCCATTGCTTGTACCTCGAGCGAGGCACCTCCAGCAGGTGTTGACTGGCAGATCGTAAGTCCCTGCCAGGCTGATGGGCTTTCAGAAGTTCTGAGATGTAGAGGGGAGCAAGTCCATTCAGAGCTTTGAAAACAAACAGCAGCAACTTGAACTGTATCCTGAACTGAACTGGGAGCCAGTGTAGAGAGGACAGGACAGGAGTGATGTGTTCATATTTTCGTGTGTTGGTCAAAAAGCGCGCGGCAGAGTTCTGTACAAGCTGTAAACGGGAGATGGAGGATTGATTAATGCCAAGATACAAAGCATTACAATAGTCAAGTCTGGAGGTCACAAAGGCATGGATGGCCTTCTCCAGATCACCACGACTAAGAAATGACTTGACTTTGGAGAGCAGACGGAGTTGGAAAAAGCTGGTCTTGACAACAGAACTGATCTGTTTATTGCTATTCGAAAAGAAGTTAACCTTCCGGGCATTTCTATAGGACATAATTGTCATAAGCTTATGTTGTATGCCGATGATATTCTTCTCTATGTGTCAGATCCGGCGAATTCTATCCCAACTTTGCTCTCTCTAATTAATGTATTTTCGGACATTTCAGGCTATAAGGTCAATTGGACAAAATCCGAGGCCCTCCCACTTACTGCATTCTGCCCTAAGAATGCATTTCCATCAGACATGTTTTCATGGCCCAAAAAAGGTTTAAAATACCTTGGAATAATTTTTCCACCCCAGCTTAATAATATTATTAAGATTAATCTTGAACCTTTGCTAGACAGAATGAGAGTTGACATAGAGCGCTGGAGTCAATTATATCTTTCCATGTGGGGAAAAGTAAATGTTATTAAAATGATTTGCACTCCCAAGTTTAACTACTTATTACAGGCTCTCCCGATACATGTCCCGATGATATATTTTAAACAGTTTGACAAGCTCTGTAACTTATTTATTTGGAATAAAAAAAAGCCAAGATTGAACTTACGAAAGTTACAAACACCTGCAGATAGGGGAGGTCTAGGAATGCCTAACTTACTAAACTATCACTATGCTTTTTCTATTAGACACTTGGCTCATTGGTTTTTGCCCCCTGAAAGAGCTCCACCTTGGTTCACTCTCGAGACAGTAGTGTGTCAACCACTGACACTGCCTAGCTGTTTATCATCTAACCTTGCTCCTCAGAATCAGTTGCATCCGGTCTTGTCTCATATGAAATGGCTGTGGAAAAAGATGTCTAAAATTTTTAAATTCGACCCACACCTTAATAAATATGCAAGCGTCTGGTATAATCCTAAACTTTGCATAGGTAAAAATCCCTTCTTCTGGAAATCTTGGTATCAGAAAGGGATTTCTGAAATAGGCGACTTATATAGGAATGGTTCATTAAAATCCTTTGAAACACTGGTGGTGGAATTTAAAGTATCCAGAGAAGACTTTTGGAAATACTTACAATTACGACATTTATTGGTGAAAACTTTTGGTTCACCCACTTATACTCCTGCACCATGTACCACACTGGACGAGATTAAAAAGGTGTTTGGTCAAGGGCATGAAGTATCTGCTTATTATAAAATGTTGTTGACAACCTTGGACTGTAATATCATGTATCTTAAGAAATGCTGGGAAACAGATCTGAACCTCAATTTTACTGATGAGGAATGGAATTTGATTATTAGGAATGGCAAAAAAATGTCAAGGGAACTAAGAACAAGACTGGTGCAATTTAAGATCTTACATAAAATATACTGGACACCATATAGATTGTACAGGGCTGGCTTGTCTAATACCCCAGCATGCTGGAAATGTCAGAGGGATAAGGGCACATTAGTGCATGTGCTTTGGGAGTGTCCAAATATTCAAGAGTACTGGTCATTAATTCATGAAGTTTTGGAGAGGATAGTTGGCCAGAATTTACCCTTTTGTAGGAAGCTATATATTCTTGGGGATTCATCATCACTGGTCCACTTGCCCTCCTCCATTTCGCAATGGGTACAGACAGCTATTATGCTGGGGAGGAAGTTGCTGGTGGGAGAGTGGAAAAGTTCATCTATACCTTCGTTAATTCATTGGTATAGATCCCTGGGCAAACTTGCTGCATTAGAAAGATTATCTTATAGATTGGTGAATAGAGTTGAGGAATACAACAAAAAGTGGTCCCATTATCTGTTGTATGTGGGTTAAATGACATCTCCAGCTTATCTTTAGTTTGCAGATAAAATTACACTGTAAATATATTATTACTTAAAGGTTTCTGGGGTTAGGGCTATTTGATTTAATGTATATATGTAACTTTATGGTTATTGGTAGAGTGTGTTATTGTGATTTTTATTTTTTTTATTTTATTTATTTGTCTTTTCTATTATTTTCTCTATTAAATAATTTCATTATTGTATTGACACATGCTATGAGATTCCAGAAAAATTACTATTTATTAATGTTTGTTACAGTATACGTATAAGACTGGAATTGTTGTATAATTTTCGTTATGAAAAATCAATAAAAATTTTGAATCATAAAAAAAGAACTGATCTGTTTATCAAACTTTAAATTGGAGTCAAACTGCACTCCAAGATTTCTGACCACCGAGTTGAAGTGGGGGAGGGGAAAACCAACACTGGGACAGGGAAGGATGTTGCTGGTGTCATCAGGTGCACCAAACAAAATGCATTCAGTTTTATCTGTGTTTAGGTGGAGGAAGTTTTGAGAGAGCCAGTGCTTAATGTCATTTAAGCAGTTGACAAGAGTGTTTGAACTGAGTGAGGGGTTGGGAGTGACTGGCAGATAGATTTGTAAATCGTCTGCATACATGTGAAAAGACAGGTTATGACGTGTGATGATTGATCCTAATGGCAGCATGTAAAGAGAGAAGAGGACTGGCCCTAGAATAGATCCCTGTGGTACGCCGGAGGTCAGAGGGGTTGATGAAGAGGAGGACAGATCGCCTATCATGACAGAGAAAGTTCTCCCAGACAGGTAAGATTTGAACCACTCAAGCACAGCTCCCTGGAGACCAACCTGCTGAGACAAGCGGTTGATTAGTACCTGATGGTCGACGGTGTCAAAAGCTGCTGAGAGGTCTAACATCACCAGCAGTGCAGGGTTTTTTGCATCCAGAGACAGAAGAATGTCATTCTGTACTTTGAGCAGTGCAGATTCAGTGCTGTGACGAGCTCGAAAACCTGACTGAAATTTTTCAAACAGGTTGTTGAGTTCTAGAAAAGATTGAAGTTGAATAAAAACAATCTTTTCTAGGACCTTTGATAGAAATGACAGATGGGAAACTGGCCTGAAATTAGAGAGAGCTGTAGGATCTAGGCCTGGTTTTTTTAGAAGAGGCCTGACCACAGCATGTTTGAAAGCAGATGGCACATAACCTGAAGTTAGACAGCTGTTGATAAATGACAAAACAGAAGGACCAATTACATCAAAGCATTGTTTGAACATTTTAGAGGGAATGATGTCCAGAGAACAGTTTGTTGGTTTCATCTGCTGAACCACCTTGGTGAGTTGAGGCAGTGAGACGAGATCAAACTGGTCAAAAACAGCAGTGGTTATTGTAGAGGTACATGACAGGATGGTGTTGGATGAACTGACAATGTTCTGCCTGATAGAGTCTATTTTGTTGACAAAATAGCTCTGAAAGTCATCACAGGTAGACTGTGTGGCAGTTTTCAGAACATCGACAGATGGATTGATGACAGACTGGAGTGTGCTGAAAAGCGTCCTCGGCCGGTTGGAGCTGGTGGAGATTAAGTTGGAGAGGTACTGTGACTTGGCCTGTTTCACAGCGTTATCATACTCACAGAGACAGTCTCTCAGTATTCCCTGAGATACATGAAGCCGGTCACGCTTCCATTTTCGCTCTGCTTGTCTGCAACGTTGTCGAAGAGCTCGCGTCGTTTCGTTGAGCCATGGTGAAGGTCTGTTTTTTGAAGATGCCTGTTTGAGAGGAGCGATGGAGTCCATGATCGTTGTGCAGGTGTGATGGAAGGAGAGAACTAGGCTCAGACATTGGGCTGATCGATGTGTGGCATCAACTGAACCCTAAAGTAAAAGACTACTCTTTTTATTCACATCCTCATAACTCATACTCTAGAATTGATTATTTTTTTATCCCAAAAAGTTATTTACACTCTGTTCTGTCTTGCTCTATGGGTTTAATTGCCCTTTCAGATCATGCCCCTATTTATTTACAACTTGATTACACTTTTAATACTGTGAGGACTCCCATCTGGAGATTTAATACCTCGTCCCTGAACAGCAACCCTTTTTGCACCTTTGTTAAGAATGGTCTTTTACAGTATTGGTCTGACAATGAACTCTCCCCAGTTTCGTCTGCCACAATTTGGGATGCGGCCAAGGCCACCCTTCGAGGGCAGCTCATCTCTTACAGCTCTTTTCAGAAAAGAGTTTTGGAGGGAAACAGAAAAAAACTGGAGAACGAGGTGTTGGAACGAGGTGTTGGAACATATACATAAACAGTCTCCTACATCAGGGAATCTCAAGACTTTAATCGCTGCTAGAACAAAACTAAATACAGACCCTCCTCTTTGGGTAACGGGTCATAGCTGAGAATGGCTTTATTGCAAACAAAGTCCCCCACAGCCAACTCGGTTTTTGTTCTGGTCCAGGTTCGGCCAGGTACACTTCCCCCCAAAACCACGAGGTCAATCAAACAAAAGGCAGCAGAAAAAATCAGTGAAATTCCTTCCGTGCGAATCTTGTTTGAACCAGGTAGAACCACAGTTCCAGATGAGAACTCAGCTGGGGTCCAGAAAGGTCCAGAAAGGTCCCAGAAAGGGAGGAGGGAAAAAACAACAGCACAGAGGCTACGTGGGGTAGTCTCCCAGCTCGACGATTCACCTGGCCGGCAAGAAGCGCCCAGAGTGACCGGTGGGTTGCAACGGCCGGTCCAGGACCGAAATAAAACATTTTGGACGGTCCCGTGCGGCTCCCTGAGTCACTAACACCGTATTCGGTAGGAAGATGGACCAACTTTAGTCCAATTCGAAAAACGGGTCAGTTTGATGTTAAAAGACTCAGAGAGCCAGAGGGAAAAAGCGTCCATCAGCTCCGCCGGAACCGGAAAAAATATAAAAATAAAAGAGATTGACACCAAGTGGGACCTGCTTTATCTAACAAGCTGCACACCAGTTGCTGAGCAGAACCAGAACCGAGTGACGATGTTGGACTTTACTCCATGAGAATCAGCTGATTTACAGCAGCGCTACAAGGTAAACAATGTTCTTAATAATGTTTCCTTGTGTTCACTTCGATCACAGAACAACCAACTGAGGTTTTATTTTTTTCCTGCAAGGTCGAGCTCTCGTTCCACGAAGGGACCGGTTCGGATGTGGGTCCAGTGAGCAGGATGTAAACAGAGAAGACTCCAGCTCATAACAGTTCAGTTAATGTGTTTTTAAAGTGTTCAGTTTAATTCTCAGTGTTTGTGATATACAGTTTGTGGTGTTGAATAAAAAATAAACCTGCTGTCTTCATTTTCACAGCATGTTACGCATTGTTTAAATAACGTAACGAGTCCAGATAGATAGCTCAGATAATGTCATATATCTCCTACGCTAATATAAATACTGTTTATTATTGCTAAACTGTCCAACTGTTGTTCTCCAAATATCCACCCTGAGCGGTGGATCAGAAAAGCATCGGATGCAAAGAGGGGGGCCAGTGAACTCGTGTCAACGTTAAGCAAAGACGCAGAGAGAAAGGAGCGGTTCCACTCAAAATACGTGCATGTGGAAAAGCATGGGACAGTGCCTCTTTATTACAGCCTTTCTACATGATGTAGCAAGCAAAATAAACTATATTCCTTGACAGATATTGAATCCATGGGAGACTCTTTTTAGAGCTGCTGCCCCAGTTTTAACCCAGTCAGAACATGGGTCATTATTTCATTATAATCCTGTCTCTGAGTAGATCAAAAACCCCAGGACCAGTCTGCATAAATATCTAACAACTCCCACTGGTTAGAGGATCCCAAAAAGTTTCCTTGAATAAAAACTCCCAGTTCAAAACCGTCAGATTTGCAAACAATTAATCACTTTCCTCTGGGTGAATGTAAAGCTATTCCTTATATGTTGGCGGGTGATGTCTATAGCGCGTGACCTGGCCCTCCAACAGGTCAAATAAGATGCCAGAGCTGACGACTAGCGTGTGACCTGCCAGCCTCAGGTTGCCTGACTCAGCCCTGGACATCTGCCTAGGACTTCAACATCACCCTTGGTGTGGTGCATATAGGACATTATGGAAAATTCTAACATGATCTAAGTCACAGTTCTAACATATGATTTAATGGATGCAGAAGGCGTTCTAATGCAAGAAAGCTTTCTGATCTAAGGATGTTAATCAGTTTGTAGACCCTGATTCTTCTCTTTTTGACTCCACAGGCAGGCATGGTCCAGGTTTGTCCATCTGGAAACAAAAAATAATATTGTGCCTCCTTCCCCTTCACCCAGGCAATACCCAATTTATTAACAAAGAGCGCTGTCGGTGTTTAACCTGTCACAGCAGAAAAATGTGTGTGTGGATAAAACTGATATAAACATTTAATGTGTTTGCATATTGTATGTACTGTACATAACAGAACCTCCCAACTCCCCCTGGTGATCTAAAATAAAAACATATTACCAATTAACTGTCAAAATTATAAACCTGGTCAACCAACCCTTGTAGTCCCAATTAGGATTAAAAAAATGTCTTAAGTTTACCCCCTGGAAAATCTATATTCTAAAACCCATTTTATATGTATTAATCTAACCCAGCACCCAGTTTCCAGATCCCCAGCATGGCAGTACCTGAGTCAGCTGTGAAAAATCATTAATCCATAGAAAAACATAAAAAGCCAAGTTTATCTTCACAATGGCACCATGTATTGGCACATAATTTCATCATCGGCTCTTAAAACTGTCAAAACTTTCACATAAAAATCATTAAATACTCAATATGCTGGTGAAGATTCTCAGTCGTCCAGGACATGATAAAATCAAAAAAGGCGTTCAATACAGAACAACTGGACTTTATTTGTAACAAACAAGACGTTTCGCTTCTCATCCGAAAAGCTTTATAAATTGAGTTGATAAAGTTGACTCAATTAATAAAGCTTTTCGGATGAGAAGCGAAACGTCTTGTTTGTTACAAATAAAGTCCAGTTGTTCTGTATTGAACGCCTTTTTTGATTAAATACTCAAATCATCAAGTTATCATTAAAAGGTAATATTTAACAAGTAGCATAAACTGTAAACATTAATATTTAAACCACCCCATTAGCGCCCCAGAATTAGTCAGTGCATCAATCATGTCATCTCCCAAAGTAGC
>JBBPBX010057051.1:0-17657 GCA_038048925.1 Garcialebias charrua | reverse complement strand
AGATGGAGACATGTCTGTGTTGTGCACTGTTTGGGAGGGGGTGGAGCCGGCTCAGTGTGAGGGAAAGGGGAGCACTACCAGTAGCGTGTCTGTACTGCACGCCTCTAGCTTAGCGCTACATCAGTGCCAGTAAGTTGTCGACAATGGGGCTGGGGGTGGGTCGTCTATTGACAGGGTGTGGCACCCTGCTTATACAATAGTAGGGGAAACACTGCTTTTAATTTTCCAAAAATTTATTTGTATTTATTACAAAACTTTTGACGACGCGGGCACTTTGGAGTAAAAATACAAGCTCTGGGAATTAATCCTGGTGGATTTAAGGCTCGGATATAGTCGCGCTTTGGTCCGCAAGCTGGAGCGCGCGTGCTGCGTGCGCACTGTGCCGTGCGGCTTCATGCGTTTATAGTGTAGCACGGCAGCGCATGGCAAAGTGCTGTTCTTTTACTGACCAGCAGGTGGCAGTACTCTCTAAAACCTGTGCATATGTTGCAAGAAAGGGTGTAGAAGAAGAAATCTACCGTAGAAGAAGAACTGTTTGAAATCACACAACAAAACAAATGGCTTTCTGCTCGCTCGGGGAATTTAATACTTTGTATCACATAAAAAACATTCCTCCATGCGTCGCGACGCCGTTTCCACGACCACAGCGGCGCAGACAGCTGCAGGCTCTGGCGTGAAGGCTGTCGGTGAGGTCCCTACCCGACCTGTCAATCAATTCGGCGCGCGCGCTAGGCTTGCGGAGCTTCAAAATCTGGGAGGTGCACGACCACGCGTGAAACCAACGCGCTGGCCAAAGCACGGGGGCGGGGACTTCGCTATTGCGTCACTTTGGCCGCGCGCTCTCTCGCGCCCTATGCGACGCGTCAACCCTATCCCAGGCTTTAGGAGTCGTCTTTGATTCTGACCACCTCTGAGACCCATATCTCACTGAAAATTAAAACTCAACTTTAGGAATTGAAAAATATTTTCAGAGTTCAATCATTTCTTCCTCGAGATAAGACAGAAACAGTAGTTTTTACTGTTGGCTCTTCTTTCTGGGGATTTTTAAGAAGACACGTTTACTCTAAAGCTCCAGAAACAGAGAACTCACAAAGGCCCTCATGCACGAAACAGTTCGTATTCTTATCCTAAATGTCTCCTACTTTTGTTCGTACGAAGTGTTCGTACGAACATGCCACGTCAGATCCAACAAAGTCTTCTATCCACAGGAAAAGCGTGTAAACGGGCTGCTTAAAGTTGATGAATCTCACCTGTTCTAAACAGCTGCGCGTGCACGCGTGAGCTTATTTACATGATTCCCACCCCTCAAAACGCCATATAAGGCTACGTTTCCTGCCTCAGAGGCAGAACGTGTACGTTCATAAAATGACAGCGAAAAGTAAAAAAGAAGAACTCTACCGGTGCGGAGGATGAAGTTCTGTGGTCTCTGAGGACAAGAAAAGAAAATCTGTCCTTATTAGCAGCGTCACTCATGGAAGTAAATGACCAGCTAAAACCAAAGAAAGTTTGTTTATAATAAATGTGGACCTCGAAACATGCATGCGTACTGGTGGCTTACTGGTTAAAGCATTGCACTGTTAGCTGTTCCTAACCTTTTTTCTACACCTCGTGGGATCGAGTCCCACAAGGTATGATTCTTTTTTTTTCCTTCTTACTTTAGATTATTTATTCATTCCAAATTAAAAAGGCTTTATGCTTTATTTCTTGTTGTATTGTAAATAGTTTTCTTGTGTTTTTTAAATCTGGAATGAATTAAAAAAAAAAAAAAACGTTGTCCTCCCACGGGAGGCGATCCCATGACCTTCGGAACTGCGACGCAGTGCTCTACTGACTGAGCCACATCAGAGCTATGACAGCAGCTGGAGGAAGTCTGTGTAAAGTCTGGCTTACCGAAGTCTGCGATACCGCGGCAAATTAAACTTAAATTAATTCATGGTTTAAGTTGATTTCAGTTTGAGATCTTCATATTAATATTGTAGTGTTAGAAAACGGCATTGATAACAAATTGATTTTCATTTAAATACTTTAATCCGTTAGTCATTATTACATTTAAAATTATAATTCGACTTCAAACAGAACCTATTGTCAAAAACAATTGTGGTGCGTTACTTTTTTAAACTCTAAACATTTCCTAAATAACGAAATATGAAGTTATTTGTGGAGTAATGCTGTCTGGATGACAGCAGACGGACCGCTCGTAAAATATACGACAGGTCCGGACCACACGTAGATTTTGTTCGTATCTGAAAAAAATCGTAGGATACGTGAACATTGTTGAATGCCACATATGCTCCTAAATCACTTGTAAGCACAGTTTAAGCACAAATCTGTGCGTACGAACGGTTCATGAATGAGGGCCAATGTCTCTACACTGCTGCCTGTTGCAGTCCAGAGTGATTTTAAGATCCTTTTAGTTGTCTATAAAGCTTTTAATGGTCTTGGTCCGTCATGCTTACAGAACCCTCAGGTCTTCTCAAACCAGACTGTTCATTTGACCTAAAGAGCGAAGTAAAACGTTTGGCGAGGCCTCAACTTATCATCGCGGCCCTCGCCTCTGGAATGAACAACCAGATGCCTGAGGATGGCTGAAAGTGTAGAAAATGTTGGGAAGTAGTTGGAAAATGTATCTTTATCTGAGTTTTTACCCGTTTGAAGACTACAGATAAACATTTTGACAACACTTGATCACTTTTAAACAGAAGAAAATCCAGCAAGAAGTCGTGCCTGAAGCTATTTAATTCATTACTGTACAAAGTTGGAAAACAATGACGCTGCAGCAGCTGCTTCACGTAGTCCACAGTCGTTCGGTTCGATTAACCAGCTTGGTTAACCACTTGGGTCAGGTTAGAACAAAGTCATGATGTGGTTTGTGTGGTTCCGCTTGATTTGAAAAACTTCCTCCTACGTGAGAATCATCTAATACCAGCAGGTTGTGAGTGTACAAAATACAGACCAGAGCCTCGGGGTCATTTTATTCAGCACTTCTTCTGCAGCTGATATTTGCTAATTTTGGTTTAAAGCTTTCTACGCACACCTCGTTTCAACCGTCTCATGAAAATCTCTGAAATATAAATGTTTCAAAATGACTGTGCATCCTCCGAATGGCACATCTGCAGAGAAATCTTGTGAGGCAGCGCCGTTTACATTTGTCACGCAGCATCGCAGCATCGCAGTCGTTCTCTTACGACTCGTTTGTCTTCGCCGTGTCGCTAAAAATAATGCTCCCGGATGCTCGGTGTGAACGTGTCAAACATTCATCCGTGCGCCTTGCAGTCGCACATCAGCAGTTGGATGCTTCTAGGTGAAGCCAAAATATGATCCAGAGCAACAACAAAAAAAGAACCTTCAGGGATCCCATCCAACCAATGCAAGAGGTGTTGCACTGAAATGTGTCACCCGTCAGATTGTGGGGAACATCAGGACAAGCTCTGCACAAAACTGGACGGTGCAGGAAATTCAGGTGTGCAGGTGTTTTAAAACGCGGTCACTGGTCAGTTTGGAGTGAGACTTGTCTGGTTTCCATGATCTTTAAAGATCCGAAACTCCCATAAGTCCACCTCAGACTTTTGTCTCCACCTGAGATCTTAAAGCTGATATACAGGTAGTCCCCGACTTACGAGCGCTCTTACTTACGAGGTTCCGGACTTACGAGCTGGCGAATTTTTGGAAAAAACGCAAAAAATACCGAGTTTTTCTGTGTTTTTTCACCACAGTTCGTTAGCTAAACATGTGGACACACGTTTCCGATCATTTTTATGCACTCATAAGCAGTTTTTCGATGAAAAACGAGTGTTTGTAGTCGCGCTAGCAAAACCGTTCCAACTTACGAGCGAAAATCCGGACTTACGAGAACATGTGCTTCGTGTTCCAACTTACGAATTTTCGTCTTACGAGCACCTCGTTGTAACGGAACTCGCTCGTAAGTCGGGGACTACCTGTATGTAGTTTCTGGAACACAGACAATTTTTGAACAGAGACACGTTTCTGGTCCCTCCCCCTTGCTCTCGGCTGAACTGCAAACCAGCCTCCATAGCTCCTCCCCCCACAACATGGCCTGTCTCGTGAACGCGCATGTGATACTGTAACCTTCGTTATCTTTATTGTTTAGTTTTAATAATAAATGATTCAAAGACACTTACTTGTCAAGCAGGAATGTTGCTAAAGGCCGCAGTATAGCTCTGCGTTGGGCCGAACGCCGCTCTACGCGCGTACTGAATTGATTGACAGGTCGGGTGGGAAAAAAAAAGGCACAAGCTGCAGCTGGCTCTGGCTTCAGCCGCTGCGATGTTCTGTGTTTATATGTTAATAAAACGTTCTAAAAAATAAAATAAAAACATGGAGCGCTGGTCCAGAACACCAGGAAATCTGCAGAGCCTCGCGCAGCCACGTTGAACCCGAGTTTAATTTGCTCGTGACAAATTCATTCATTTCCTCATCATTTCAGTCATGGAGTCAGCGGAGGAGGAAGCGATCACTTGACTTTTGGCAAAAAAAACAAAAGAAAAGTCCAGATCAGGGATGAAGAAGGGGAATTTAATACATTTGTGTCACATACAAAACAGTCCTGCATCGCTTTGCAATCCTTTGAACGAGAACGTGCGCGGATGCGCGCTGCCGGCTGGGACAAGGGGAGATGGGCGTGACAAGCTCGTTCATGAACCAAACTCTGTTTTTATTGGCTGGTTAACGGCGGGTCACTGTGGGTTTTTAGAAAGGCTTGTATGCCTGTGGACTACAGTATAGTTTTTTCAGAGATTACTTTGTCTAACATCAGTCTGTCAGGAGATAGTGACAGAGTGAGGAAATATGTTAAAAATATATTTTTAGAAAAGTTACATATAGACCTCCTGGTCCTCAAAGGCCAACATCATGCACGTTTTAGACGTTTCTCCGCATCAACACACCTGATGTGAATGAAAGTGATTAACAGAGCATGGTGGCCCTCAGGACCACTGGTCCACCGGACCAGTAACAAGAACTGTGGAACCCTTGAGCATCAGACAGGCCTCTTCCCTGTCTGTTTTTAAATCTCTTCTAAAAACACATCTCTTCTCCCTGGCCTTTGACACCATCCGAGATGTTGACTTTGAATCATTTTAATTGCTTGTATTATCTAATTGTATGTTTGTTCAACTTTAATTATGTGACTTTTAATCATTTAAATCATTTTTATTACCCGACTGTATGATTGTTTTGTTGTGTGTACAGCACTTTGGTCCTGTGGGTGTTTAAAGTGCTCCATAAATCAGTGTTAATTTTGACAGCTATTTTTAATTTAGTTTTAGTCTTAGTCATGTGACTAAAACATCATTTAGTTTTAGTCATTACTTAGTCATCAGAATTTTTTTTGTTTTAGTCTAATTTTAGTTGACAAATCAATGAAAACATTTAGTCGACTAAATCTACAGTCAATTAAGTCGACTAAGTTATACATAGTAAAAACTTTTCATCAATTCTCTGTAGTTACTAAAACAAAACAATGTTTTAACCATAATATTAATATTAATATGCAAACATACAACAACAAATAAAACTTTTTTCAAACATTATTTGTCTAACCTTGCTTTTAACAGTAAAACTACAAGCAGTACTTGAATCCAGTGTTAATTTTGACAGCTATTTTTAATTTAGTTTTAGTCTTAGTCATGTGACTAAAACATCATTTAGTTTTAGTCATTACTTAGTCATCAGAATTTTTTTGTTTTAGTCTAATTTTAGTCGACAAATCAATGAAAACATTTAGTCGACGAAAATAATTAGTCGACAATTAGTCGACAAAATTAACACTGCCATAAATAAAGCTGGTATGGTATGGTAACTTGGATGTTGGATGCTTTTATTGCCATCATAAACCCCATCGTGGTCAATATAAATTGGCTTTCTATACGAAATAATTTTTTTTTAAATCCATGTTGACATTTTATCATGTTGCTACAGTCACACCAATTAATTAAAATATATATAAAGTTCACACATTTTCATCCTTTTTGAAGTGACTACCCTAATTCAACAGGTGATGTAGGACTTTGAGCTCAGTGTGGACCTGGACAACAAACTCACTTGTCCAGGACGAAGTAGAGGTCGTAGGCTCCGTGGCAGGACGCTTCTTCTGCCCGACAGGTCGACACCAGCAGCCCGAGGACGACCACAGCAACAGCCGCTGAAGTCCACCCGTGGAGAGGCTGCTTCTTCTTCTTCTCCTCCGTCAAACAACGACCCAACTTTTCCAACATCTTGCGCACTAAAAATAATTCTGTGTCAAGTCACTCCTGGCTGACAAACAGCGCATCCAGCAGCAACTTCTTCTTCTTCTTCGTGTTTTAAGCGCCAACGCAACAAAAAAGTTCAGAGACTGAACTGCAACATGAAGGAAGATGTCAACTCGACGTCACCAGCTGAGGTTTCTACATCTTCCCTGACTCACCGTTCACTCACATTCTCAACAGAACCGAACCGAGCCCCGGGACCCGACCCAGACACGAGCTAACAGCTGCCGTTCCGAGCCGAGCTAAAGTTAAAAAACCAACAAGTTAAGCCGCCTTCGAGGACCCGCACAAAGCTCGGAATTCTCAACTTTCGGGGCGTGACTTCGGTCTTTGGAGAAAGGCGGTTATTGATTTTGCAGAAATTAATCATTTACAGCTTTTCGGCCGAAACCTTCGGAAGAGCATTGCATTCACCCAAAAAAAAATTTTTTGACTCATGATCTCATACTTATGAGATATTATCTCATACTTATGAGATATTATCTCAATGAGATAGCATCTCAGTATCTCATTATAATGAGATATCTCAGTACATCCAGAAAAAAAGAGTAATTAAAGTTTTCAAAAGCAAAATTTCAGAATGAATGTAAGAGAGCTACTCCAACATTCAGCCACCTGGCGCAATTCTGGAACAATGGATGATGAAAATCAAAAAAGGCATTCAATACAAGATCAACTGGACTTTATTTGTTACAGAAGACGTTTCGACCTCTATCCAGAGGGCTTTATCAATTCTATGAACAGACTGTGTGCGTGTGGAGTTATAACAGTCTTAGGAGTCACGCACCAACATATGTAAATTGCAAGCTGAGGTAACACATACATGTAAATTGACAGATCACACCTTAACAGTAGGGGGTTCCCTTGAGGTCTCTGACAGAAGACACACAACTGTATGTAAATTGACACCACCCAACAACAGAGGTTTCTCAAAAAACTTTGCTAGTCTAATTCACAGACAAGACACCTCTGTTCCCATCCGGTGTAAAACATTTGGGAATCAGCCCCAAAACTGAGTTATAAGTCTTGGAAAGCTGAAATCTCAGACCTCCTCCTCTGTTAAGAGAAGGTTTTTCTCTCTTAACAATAACCGTGTTTCCATTAAGGTTTCTTGATGCGCATTTTGAAGTATTGCATCAGAAAAGGTGAATGGAAACGGCACAATTCGAATTAACTTCCTCTAATTTGCAAAAAAGTTGATACGCTCGCTTGAGGTGGTTTTTGGGTTTTTCGAAACAGAGCTGATGCGCAAAACGAGAGATGGAAACAGATTTGCCGACTCAGTTCTGACGTAGCGAACATTCACGTCATGTGACTGATCAGCTGTTTCCGCTGTAACATCGCTAAAACTAGTTGGCATGACAGAATAAATACAACTTGCCCGATAGCAACACATTCCTGAAATATTCTCTCCATTTTGCCGAGATGTGTGGTTCGGTTCCTGTTTTCAACCGCTACTTCCTGTTTACTGTAGACGTGCGTAACGCTGACGTCTGACGTAATGCCGCTTTGCGTGGCCTGGTGGATTCGCTTTGATGGAAACACTTCTGATTTGCATCAATTTTTATTTACATTTTTGTGAATTCTCAAAAATTCGCTCAAAATTCGAATTGAAAATAGATGGAAACACGGTCACAAACAGCTTCCTTCACACCCCTCTCAAACCATCTGTGCTCTCGGTCCAAAATTTGCACATTCTGGTCCTCAAAAGAGTGACCCTTGTACGTGAGGTGGAGGTGAACCGCTGAGTTTTGTCCAGAGGAGGTTGCTCTCCTGTGTTGGACATTCTTCTGTGGATGGGCTGCTTAGTTTCTCCAATGTAGCGGTCTGGACAGTCCTCGCTGCACTGGACTGCGTACACTACACCACTCTGTTTGTGTGTGGGGGTTTTGTCCATGCACCAGCCTCTGTCTTGAGAGTTTTCACATCACTTTTTTGATTTTATCATGTCCTGGATGACTGAGAATCTTCACCAGCATAAAGATGAAAATGTACCAGACTCTTCCACTGGTATATTTTCATCTTTAAATCACTTCTTGGTCTGCTGCCTTCATACATCTCCTCGGTACATGTCGTTCATGAGTGCAGCTACAGCGTGCGCTCTCAGGACATCATTACCTGCAGTTTTCCCTCAGTGAGGACTGAACTTGGCAAAAGGGTCTTCTCCTACTCCGCTCCCGTTTCCTGGAATATCTTGTAAAAAGATCCAAAGCTCTCAGCATTGACCTCTGTAAGTGGCTTCAAACATCTGTTAAGTTCCTGGCAAGAACCAATGCAGACGTGTTCCTGTTTTTAAATAAATAAAAAATGTAATGTCACATTTTTGTCATCAGTGTATGTTCCCATACTTGACAGACGAAATTGGTCTCTGCATTTAACCCAACCACCACCAGGTGGTGCAGTGAGCAGCCGTAGTCAGCGCCTGGGGAGCTGGGGAAAACAGATGTGCACTCATAGACACCCCAAGGTGTGCCATGGCCGGGGTTCGAACCTGGGTCCTTCGGATCCCAAGTTCGATTCCCCCTGCCACTACACCATCTTAGTTCTCTACACCGCCTTACAACCTAGATGTTTTTTTTTTTCTTTCTTTCTTTTTGCTACTTTTCCTTTTGATTTTCCTTTTGGTTGCTATTTTGTTTTGATTTGTTTTTAATAAATTGTATGCCTTTCTTGTGACTGTCTATTGTTGTCGTCGTCACTCACTGTTGTCATCCTTCTCTGTTAAAACCAGGTCTCTTTTGTATATGAGTCCCTGAGGCTCAGTGGGATTAACCTGTCTAAATAAAGGTTGAATGAATAACTTTTGGAGTCACATGATTCAACATGGCCGCTGCAGCAAAGCAATCTCAGCAAACACAAAAATATTATTACTCTGTAATCTTTAAGATGTTAAGCTGAAATCTGGTGTGGTAGTAGCTGAGACTGATCTCTAACTTAGCCAATAACTGTTGGAGTCAACTGTATGAGTCTGTTAGCAAAATATCTAATAAACTACAGTACTAATGAAACTTATAGACAAAATCATCTACTTGACATTAATAATTGGACTCAACCCAACTCTAGATGGTCGCCGCAGTCGACTGAACTTATAAAAACATTGTAACATTATAAAAACATTAAAAAATGTCTAACTCTCAGTAAAGTTAATGAAGAGAGATAATGAACAAACATTTGGTGTGGTAATAGCTGAACGTTGTTCTCAATGCACACTAACATTGAATGGGTCAGTTTGGTCGTGCAGTTTAAGTCTTTTTGGGGAGTGGGGGGCTACTTGGACAATAAGACCGGTCCAAGAATGTGGAAGTGTCTTACACGCTGGCTCTGATTTCTGAGACACCTGATCCTCCAACATCTGTAGAACCATGTTGCAGATGTTTTATGAGCCTGGTAGCCCGAACCGTCCTGGTGTCTGCTGGGACTTGAGGGTGTGAGGTGGGGGCCACCAACAAACTCAGAGAATCTTATTATATTCAGTATTGAAACATGGGACAAATAAAAGTACAGCAAACTACAGTACTTTGATGTATTAAAACTTGTAATAAAACTTTAAAAACAGGAAGTAGTTTATGACTAAAATGGCCTGCATCCAACAGCTCGAGAGGTGGGGTCATGACCCACATCAAGACAACCGTCAACATCAACGAGGACCCTCATCAGTACCGCGAGAACCGATCAACAGAGGACGCCATCTCTTCTGTGGTCCACACTGCTCTCACCCACCTGGATCAGAAGGACTCCTACGTCCGTATGCTCTTTGTGGACTTCACATCTGCCTTCAACACCATGATCCCCCAAACTCTGATGGACAAACTATCTACACTTGGACTAAGCCCCTCCGTTTGTAACTGGGTACTAGACTTCTTAACAAACAGACCTCAGTCCGTGAAGATCCACAACTTCTCCTCCTCCACCATAACCCTCAGCACTGGCTCTCCTCAAGGATGTGTGCTGAGCCCCCTTCTGTTCACTCTGCTCACATATGATTGTACAGCCACACTTCCAGGCTGTCATATTGTTAAGTTTGCAGATGATACAGCGGTGGTGGGATGCATCACAAACAATGATGAGTCCAGCTACAGACAGGAGGTGGAACACCTGGAGAGCTGGTGCAAAGAGAATAATCTTCACATGAATGTGAAGAAGACAAAGGAGATGATTGTGGACTTCAGAAGGAACAAACACACCCATGCCCCACTGAACATAGGTGGATCTGCGGTGGAGGTGGTCTCCAGCTACAAATACTTGGGTGTACACTTGAATGATAACCTCAGCTGGAGCAACAACACCACCAGCCTGATCAAGAAAGGTCATCAGAGACTCTACTTCCTCAGACGGCTGAGACGTGCTGGTCTGAGCAGCCCAGTTCTCACCTCCTTCTACAGGTGTGCAGTGGAGAGCATCCTGTGCTCCAGCATCAACGTGTGGCATGGAGGCTGCACAGTTGCAGAGAGGAAAGCTCTACAGAGAGTGGTGAAGGCTGCACAGAAGATGTTGGAGTCAGTCTCCCCACCATCACAGACATTTACACCTCCAGATGCAGGAAAAGAGCCACCTGCATCATGAAAGACCTCACTCACCCAGCACACACACTCTTTGCCCCACTCCCCTCAGGACGGAGGTTGAGGAGCATCAAATGTAGAACCACTAGACTGAGGAACAGCTTCTACCCTGAGGCTGTTAGACTCATGAATAAATAAATAATAAGAATAATCACTGCAAAATATCACATCATGCTGATGCTGATCTGTTTTCTTGTTGCTGTGTTCATCTGTGACCATCTGCTCATACAGACTCATGTTCGTGCTGCTGTTTATAATGATGTTTTTCTATTACATTAGGGCTTAGTGTATTTCTAGTTGATGTTTTTTATCTTAGTTATATACTAGATATTACTATTTTTCTCTTACATTTTGTTGTTGGATGTAACTGGGACCCTGTGTACATAATCTCGTTTCATCACATGTACCACATGCGGTGCAAATGACAATAAAGAATCTCTGACTCTGACTCAAGAGGACAGTTGTTTAGCTGTTCTCTGCAACCTTTGTTTTAACCAGTTTCTGTACAACATACATGTCCCTGAACGCCTCACAAAGGCTGTTTGAAAAAGCACTCAAACGCCTCATCAGGCTTACGTCCAGTGAACATGCTCTGGGTGTAACCAGCTGTGATGGAGGCTTGGACTTTCCACTGCACACAACATCTGTAGCAACTTCAGCATTGAGCAACATATGCTTATGGTATTTTAGTGTCCGTGTTGTTGTTTTTTATGTTTTCACCACATTTTGAAAATTTTGGTTGCCTCTGTGATTTACAGTGTTGAAATTTGTGCATTAAAAAAAATACTATTTGATTTTTAAATGTGTTTGACGAAAAGAAATAGTTGAAACTGCAAAAAGAGGACAAATCTGTATGAGATGAAAAAACAAAAACAACAGCGTGTGTTGTACAATAAAATGTTTAAGTTAATGTTTGGCTTGAAAACCGACAGAACCTCCTGTTGTACACAAAGGACACTTTCCACTCATTTACCTTTTCTAAACCTCTAACAATAAATTACAACTCACAAGAACAAGATAGGAAAACAGGAGAAACTGAAAAACAGGAGAAACTGAATCTCTTTCACACATTGTCACAGTTTCACTGAACTCCATGTACTGTCAGAATATCAGCTTGGCCTGCAGCGCTGGTGACCATTTGTTTAAAACAACATCACATGCATCCAAATACTGTCAGGTTCTGCTGTCAAGGAGTGTTGAACCCATATGCAGGAGGATGACAAGAGGCGCAGGAAAAATCTAAAGTTCTTTATTTTACAAAAACAAAACAAAGCTAAGGCTGGCAGGGCAGCAAATCTACTAAACTAAACTGGAGAGGTACTCACTAATACACTGGGAAACAGGATGGAGGGCAGAACACGACACCATGGAAGGACAGTCCTGAGACAAAGACCATACTGACGGAAGCTGAATATATACACACACAACACTGATTAGACACGACATCCACCTGTGGTGATTAACACAAGACACAGGTGAGACAGGGGCAGAGCACAAGCAGAGAAAAAACAGAAAGCTGAATTAAACACAAGCAGGAGAAACAAAGAGCTGAATTAACCACAACAGAAAGCTGGATTAAACACAAGCAGGACAAAACTGAGACGCCAAACAACTAGGAGACAGAGAGCAAGATTAAACACAATAGAAGGCTGAATTAAATACAATCACAGAAACAAAGATAGCTGAATTAAACTCAAGAGTCTGAAACACAGAGAGCTGGATTAAATACAACAGAAGGCTGAATTAAACACAAGCAGGAGAAACAAAGATATCAGACAACTAAGGAACAGACTATGACACCAAAACTTTGCTCCCAAAGCAGAGAGAACTACCACTGTGAAGAAGACTTTGGTCTGAGGGCTGAACGAGGACAGGAAGACGGTGCAGTTGTGACGTATTTATTAAAACAGAAATAATATTTCTGCTTGAACATTACATTAATGTGTCGTGCGATTAGGTTTTCTGTCTTTAACGTTTCGGCGCAGTGGCTCGAGCAAACGCACAAACAAAACTTGCATTTAAAATTGAAAGAAAGGGGAAATATTTTAATTACGCTAAAAAGCCTCCTGTGTGTGTAATACAACATAAAAATAGGTTTAAATGAATTCAACTGAAGGAGCAAGGTAAAATTAAATATCACTTTCAAAATGCTATTAACCCAAACATTTTACAACTTGTGTAAGGATTACGAATATACCCAGATATAATGACAGAGAAGAACAGATACCAAGACTTGAAGTGTATTTACAGTGTTTCTTTACAAGGTGACAATACATTCAATGAGCAAGGAAGGAGATGGAACCCTGAAGGGCATGGAGATGATTAGCGTCTGTTGGCAGGGGTGATAATGTTGTTGCTGATCTTTCTTACAGCAGAGGAGTCAATAGTGGGGAGAGCTGACCCAAATGGTTCCAGGCGAAGAAGATGTAGGTCTGAACAATGGCAGGAGACAGGCGAGTGGTAGACGGCGTGGAGGAGGAGTCACAGGAGAACTCGGACATCAAGGATTATTTACTGGAGGCGCGGAGAAAATACAAAGTTGTTAACATTCAGTTTCACTCACCAGTAAAAAGGATAGACCAGAACTTCCATCGGCAGGTAATGCTCCAGCGCTGGATGAATGTCTTCTGCAGCCTTTTCTGCGCTTCTTGCTCATCAAGCTGATGATCCTCAGGTGCTGCTGATTAAAGTGAGTTGTGGCTGCAAGAAGCTGCAGAGCAGAACTCCCACACTTCTCAGCATCTTACATATAAAAAAAAAGACTCACTCATGCTGAATAAAAACAAATGCCATGTATTAACACGCCACGCTAACATACATGTTTGATTTTTGGAAAAAGCATTTTTTTCTTGGACACTAACCTCTTTCTTCACCATTTATTCCTTTTGTTTATTTACACCTTGGTGCTCGAGCAGTACAGAAAGGAACATTTACATTTTCTGTTTGTTGCCCGCCACTAATGGCAAAGGCAGAGTTAATTCAAGATGGCTGCCACCACCAACTGTCTTTTGGAAATCCCCTAAACGGTTACAACTCGGACAGATGTTGAGCTGAAATTTGGAGGGATGATAGCAGAGTCATGCCCAACATATACGCCGAGAACCACCCATTGGGCAGCGTCTCTGCTTAAAACTTTTGGCATCAACTGTTACACTCAAAACTAGAGCAGTCATTTTGAACCCGAACCCAGAACCCGGCCCAGACCGACCCAGATAAGGGCCAGGCCAGGCCATGATAATGTGTTGGATGGGCGAGCCGGGTCGGTGTCGGGCTTTTGATTGGGTCAGCGGATCAGCCGCGATCCAATTATAAAGTAACACGGCTTGCCATGCAGTCACCAGCTGCAGGCGGCCATTTCACCACCAGCTGACCGGCCTTGAAAGAGGTCAAAAGTTCAGTTCATCTTCAGATGAGACTAAACTGCCAGGAAGTGATCCATAACCCAAATGGATGTTCATTCAGCCGCTGAACTCAGCGGATGCGCGGCCGACGACCCGAACAGGTGAGATGCCAAAGCAGACATGTCAGAGCAGGGTCCGTGTTTGAATGATGCAGAATGCAGGCAGAAGCAGGGATTTAAAGGTTGGCTGACATGATTTTTGAACTTTACATACTGTAAATTGGCACAACATATATATCTTTTATCATTCAACTATGTTCGTTGTTGCAAACAAAATGACAATTTAATGAAAATTTGTTTAAAAAGTGAGTTTTCACGGGACATCCGGGTACTTCCGCTTGCTAATTTTGTGACGTCATCTTAGGAATTTCCGTCTGCAGCTGCGTATAGAACGCAGATTTATTTTCTGCACGTTCGCCTATCTTTTTTTATATAACTTGAAAAATGCCGTTATGTTGGGTCACATTTGGGTGTTCTAATATCATCAGTGAACAAGTGAGCCTTTTCACTTTCTCGAAAGATGAAATACTTCGTCAAGACTGGACAATACAAACAAAGCTGTCCCCCTCGGAGCCCCCCTCGCTCCACCTGAACAGTAAGGCAGAACCTGCTGTTTCTTGTTCAACCCCCTGAACTAACTTCTGTTTCCCAAACTGAAGACAAATCGCTCAAATCTAAACTTAGATTGCTAAATTTGTTGGTTTCTATATTGTGCGCTATTGTTATGTAAAAGGGGCGTTCTAGGAGACATTCCTGCGCTGACGTCACAAAATTAGCAAGCGGAAGTATTTTCTGGTGTATCCACCTTATTCCTGAAGGTGTCACTGTAGAAGCGATAATGTGCCGTACTTCCGTTTGACCCCGGAAGTAGAATTTTTGCATTGGCTCCTCGTTGTTTGCTTGCTAATCTGCGCGCATCGTAGAAGTTCTGTTGAAGTTCTGTTTTCTGTTATTTCGAGCTAATATTGTCACGAAGATGTCTTGAGGAGCTCGGGTACCTGTTGCGCTGTTCATGGCTGTATGAATAATCAGACGAAGCTGAATTTGTGGCTGCAACTAGTGTGTGTTGAACATGCTCCGAAAACAAAAACCTGCATCCTTCTTTGTGGCTGGGCTACGAGAAACCACCTGAAAAAAGACTCTGTATCCTCCAGATGATCGAGAACACCAGGTATGATTTAAGAGACAGCTTTTAGTGTTATGATTTTATGTAGTCAGTAATTAAATTATACTAATATTTTCGTTCATAACTGGCAAATAAACACACGCACCTATATGTATGCTGTGTGTGCGTTTATTTATACATATCTATCTATATATCTATATATATATATAATATAGGTGTGTGTTTATATATATATATATATATATATATATAATATAGGTGTGTGTGTGTGTGTTCATAAATGAACCCTAAAGTTTGTATACTGTACTTTTACTTTCAGATGGGCTTGATGAGAGTGTGGAGCTGCTCAACACCACCAGTCACATGCAGCATGACTGTTGGAATGTGGATTGACATAATGTCAGAACAAACCAACAACCTTATTCTATGGTTGCCCCGTGAAACAATTAAAGCAACATGTTTTGCAGAAAGCTAAAAACTTGGACTCCAGAAGTGAATCATACATGCAAATAACACTGTGAAATATTTATTGGCTGTTTCTCCCTCTGGAATAATCATGTTTATTTCAGATGCTTATGGTGGTAAATGCAGTGACAGGTATATAACACAGAACTCTGGGTTTCTGGACTATCTGCGTGCTGGAGATGAGGTGATGGGTGATCGTGGTTTCACAGTGAGGGACCTGCTGCAAGAGCTATGGTGTCAATGTAATCGTTCCAGCATTCACACGCAAAGGATGCCAGCTTATTTCAAGTGAGAAGTGAGAAGACATTAAATGTAAACATTTTTCTCAAACATGTACAGTACTGGTGTACTTGCTGTAAACGTAACACAACTCAACATGTTTTTTAAAGGATGCAATGTTAACTATATTACATTAGAAAAGTATTTGCTAAAATGATTCATTTGTTATGTACAATAGTTGACTGTTAACCTTCTTACAAGGTTAGGTTTTTGTGTGCACTATATCAGTTAATTTTGGATTAAACTACTGTTTCTATCTAAATGTCACTTTTGTCATTATCAAGTTTTTAAAGATCGTTTCCTGTCTATTTCATTATTTGTTTTCATTTACTGTATTTTATTAAAAGTTCTCAAGGTGCTTCATTTGTGAATCAGTAAAGTATTTGTCAAAAGAAATGTCAAGCTCCAGGTGCTCAGTTGGTGTCCAGATAAACATCTTGCAGCTCAAAAGTCCAAAGCAACATCATTGTTAGCTGGACCTGGAGATGTGTAGTTTTAATGCTTAGACTGGGCTTTATGTTTGTTTAAATAAAGTGTCCCACCTCTCTTAACATAACAGGACCAACCTTGTTAATGTGAAGATACTAATAAGCTTCAGAGCTTTTCAGATTGCTCATCGCTTCGCCATCTGAAGCAACTGTCAAAGTAGCTAAGTATGCTAGTAGCTAAACATGCTAGTGTACGTTATTTTCGGCCACTTCTTCAAGTCGTCCTCCCACCCCTCAACAGCTGTAGGTAGCGGTAAAACAATATCTCTACATTTGAGTTGTGATAGTTTATGTTCCCACATATTTTATGACCTAAAACCTCTGACGAAAACCGGTTAGCGCGTTGCTAGCGTGTAACAAAAGTGCCGGTTCTGACTTTCAGCGGAAGTCGTTCACATAATTCGCGCAAGGCATCATGGGGCGTAGGAATAAGGTGGATAGGTCGCATTGTCCAATTATCACCAATAGATTGGAAAAATCCCTAGATAGGTTGCACTGGTGTATAGGTCGCACCTACGTTTAGCTCTGCTGCAAATGTCTGCCACAGGAGCGCACAGCAAGGCTTTTAAGAAGATTAACACTTAAAAACAATTATTTGTTTGATAAAAATTATAGCAAATATATGTCTGAGCTGAACTTTTCCTTAATAAATGAACGTAATTGTGAAATGAGCTGGATTTAAAAATTTGTTTCACCGAAAGTGATAACAAGCCATATATAGGTCGCACCTGAGTATAGGTCGCAGGCCTTGAAAAAACCATAAAAAGGTGCGACCTATAATAATAATAATAATAATGAATTCCATTTATAATGCACTTTTCATTAATAAAAATCTCAAAGTGCTATACACCGGAAAATACGGTACTCGGATGTCCCGTGAAGAAACACAGCGCAAATTTTAAACTCACTTTTTAAACTAATTTTCAATAAATTATAATTTTGTTTGCAACAACGAACATAGTTGAATGATACAAGATATACATGTTGTGCCAATTTATGCAAAGTTCAAAAATCATGTCAGCCAACCTTTAATTCTCTTTTACAGCCATGAAAGGACAAACAACCCTTTAGCTC
>JBBPBX010057050.1:11925-22562 GCA_038048925.1 Garcialebias charrua | reverse complement strand
TATATATATATATATATATATATATATATATATATATATATATATATATATATGGAATGATGAACAGAAATTCTACCATTGCTGTTCATCATTCTTTAGTTAGTAGCAGGTCACTTTTGTAAATGAGCCCTCGAGGCTCAATGAGATTTACCTGACTAAATAAAGGTTGAATGAATGAATGATATATATATATATATACAGTATATATAAATAAAAAAATTAAGGTTCATTGATAAACTTCATCAACTCGTTTAAAAGTTCTTTTCTTTTAATTGAGGATTTTTGGGATTGAAATTGCCCCAAGGCCACACCCTGCCACAGATCTTTGGAGGACACCCCGCGTGGAGATGGTCTTCATCTGGTCTCCATGGGTCAGTCCTCAGTGCTGGTTGATCACCTTCGGTCTCACGCAGGTGCAACCCACTGAGATGAGTTTGGACTCCAGGCGGTGCCTGGCCCTGGCGTCTTGACTCGCCTCAGAACCAGCACCTGATGCAGAATGGGACGGGACTCCAGGCCCCCGTCCTCCAGTCCTTGGTGGTCCAGGCAGGTTTTGAGCAAACAGTGAGCCTGCGACAGCGCATGAGGGAACATGTTGTCATCCCTGGAGATGCTGAGGACAGAGAGGAGACAAAAACTGTTAACAGGACTCTGAGCTTCATGAAGGACAACACACTGAGGAGCTGAAGCCTCACTTGTAGGTCCACGGTGAGATGGAGTCGCTGGCCAAAGAACTGACTTTTAGGCTGGGAATTAAATTGTTTGGGTCCAAACGCAGAGGGACCGTTTCTTCTGCTAAACCTTCAAAGGACTTCCTGTGTGGCTTTGCTGCTGTCTGTGGGACCACCACCACCATCATCATCAACAGGACAGCGCTGACAACCTGAGGAAGAAGAACATTCATTCATTCAACCTTTATTTATACAGGCTAGCCTCGTTGAGCCACGGGGACTCATTTACAAGAGAGACCTGTCTCACTCACACCCAGGGTCAATTTAGAGTCACCAATCAGCCTAACATGCATGTTTTTGGACTGTGGGAGGAAACCGGAGAACCCGGAGAAAACCCACGCATGCACGGAGAGAACATGCAATAACAAGTCACTTTCATCATTGTCGTCGTAATGTCTAGCGAAGACATACTGAAACAAAAAAAATATAAACGTAAAAAACAAACTAACATTGATACTGAGGAAACACATTACATATTTTATTAAAGCAACAATAATCAAGTTTGATCATGAAATAAAGAAACATGTACTTGGGAACCAGTACAATAAATGCTCTCAATAAAAGTTAATGAGACTAACTCGAAAGTATAGACAAAATCATATTTTTAACACGCACTAAAATACGTACGTTCAGTGCAAGTGTATGTTATACATGAACACAGAATTTTAATTAAGTCATCTTTTTAAAAATTCTTAAATTTATAAAGTTGTACATTTTCTGTGACGCGGTTAGAAAAATAAAATAATAAAAAAAATAAGCTTCAAAGATATTTATTGTCAATATTGTGCATCTGTATTATTCTAATTTTATGTCCACTAAAATTGCAGCACAGAAAAGCCATAACAATAAAGAAATACATTATATAAAAACTGGAGCGTGAGATCGATAGGCGGATAGGTGCAGCGTCCGCAGTGAAGCGGGCGCTGTACCGGTCTGTCGTGGTGAAGAGAGAGCTGAGTCAAAAGGCAAAGCTCTCAATTTACCGATCGATCTACGTTCCCACCCTCATCTATGGTCATGAGCTTTGGGTTATGACCGAAAGAACAAGATCTCGGATACAAGCGGCTGAAATGAGTTTTCTCCGCAGGGTGGCTGGACTCTCCCTTAGAGATAGGGTGAGAAGCTCAGTCATCCGGGAGGGACTCGGAGTAGAGCCGCTGCTTCTCCACATCGAGAGGAGCCAGTTGAGGTGGCTCGGGCATCTGGTTAGGATGCCTCCTGGACGCCTCCCTGGTGAGGTGTTCCGGGCATGTCCCACCGGGAGGAGACCCAGAGGAAGACCCAGGACGCGCTGGAGGGACTATGTTTCTCTGCTGGCCAGGGAACGCCTTGGGATTCCCCCGGAGGAGCTGCTCCAAGTGGCTGGGGAGAGGGAAGTCTGGGCCTCCCTACTTAGGCTGCTACCCCCGCGACCCGACCCCGGATAAGAGGAAGAAAATGGATGGATGGATGGATTATATAAAAACAACTATTAAACTTTGGTTTTTGTTTCTGCCTACCATAATATCTGGTGGAAATACATTTCATAAACAATATTAGACATACAACCTTACCATCTACATTTTAAAATTGTGTAATAATATTATGATCACAGTTATATTAGTTGCAGTGCAAACCATAAAATAATCTTGACATAAATATGTTTTCCCCTTACTTACCTTGTTTCCAAAACCTGAATGGGAGTCTCCCCAAATTCACTTCTTCTCAGACCTTCCCCAAAGTCATCATCTCTGCATAAAAACATATAATGTAGTTCAAACAATAATCAGATATTCTTTTCAACACATTTATCACACAATGACAAATTTATCTAACATATCAAAGCATTTAGGATGATTTAAAAAATAGCATCAAACAGCCATCTTCCATCCTGTTCTGCTGCTAGAAGTAAAATTTGAACTTTTTATGCTCTCCTTTCATCCTGCTTCACTGCAGGCTCATGTCCGCAGCAGACAACAAACTCGTCCACCCCACCGCAAGTTTTACAGATTTTATTCCAAAAATTAATGATTTTTGAGGCCCTTTATACAGGTAAACGTCCAAAGAGGTTGACATGTATGCATCAACAACATATATTGTGTAGTACAACTAACAGACTTTTCGATTATGACCACCAAATGATCAGCAGACAATATGCTAATTGCTAGTTCTTGTGATCATGCCTATCTCACACAGACAGCGCAGTTACAGTACTTTCATCATATCTGCTTGCTGATCCACAATACAATAAGTTAGGATAACTAAATGTACGTATCGAAACAATACTGAGGTTGAATGAGTTAGCTGCTGCCATTAGCATCACGTCAGCTGTAGGCCGGAAAACGGTTTTAGCCTGTTGTAGATAATAACATGGCATTTGCGCTATCACATGATTGAAGCAAAGACACTTACTTTTCAAGCAGGAAAGTTGCTAACTCTGCATCGCTTGGCAATCCTGAGCACTCGAAGCTCTCGCCACCTCCGCCATCTTGAAACAGCTACTGTTTGAGACGGGAGCGTGCCCGGCTGCTGCGCGCAGCCGCTGGGAGAGGCGGGGGGAGGGCGGGGGAAGCTCGTTCATGAAAATAACTCTGTTTTTATTGGCTGGTCAAAAACGGCCCGCTCTGGTTTTTATAAATGCTATTTTAACCACCGGGAGACGCCAGAGGAATATAGTATTTCTCAAAGATTACCTGTTTACCATCACTCTGTCAAAAAATAGTGACAGAGAGAAGAAATATGTTTATAAAAAAAGCTACATACTGCAACTTTAACATGGTTAATTGAATCAGCTAAGGAAGCGTCACTCTCTGAATGTGTAGCCTGTGCATCTGCACGACCCACTCCCTTAACAGAACCAGCACCGTTGTTTTTAGAAGACGAATGGGGTTTCGATTGCATGTTACTTATCACCAGAAAGATTAAAACTAGGAATTGCACAACCTTAGAAGAAATTTTTCCCCTTGGTCCTAATGGCACACAGGTTGGTGCATTTCATGCTGATAAAAGACACGATTATGTTTGCTTCAATTTCGCAACTAACGTTCCCGACATCAACCTAGGCAGCATAGATGCTGATTGGTGTAATATAACATTCACAGCCGTGACCACGAAAGGTATGCGACAGGAGGTGGGGCGACTGACGCGTTCAGGCTTGTATTACTATTGTGGTGGAAAAAGGTTGTATACTCACGTCCCTCAAAACTCAATAGGACGGTGTGCTATGGTTAGACTTAAGGCTCCACTTACTCTCATAGGACACAGAATTGCACAAGTTTTTCCTTATCCAGGTAACAGACGGCGTAGAGGTTTGACCTTTGATCCAACAGTGAACTCTCCAACTTACATCGATGCGATTGGAGTCCCTAGAGGCGTTCCAGACGAACATAAATTGGCTGATCCCATTGCTTCAGGGTTTGAAAATCTTCCCGTGATCTCAGCATATTTCCCTGTCACACCTAATAAAAATGTTGACCGTATTAATTACGTTCATTATAATGTCATGCGTCTTAGCAATCTGACCAGAGATGCTGTTGAAGGACTAGCTGAGCAATTAGCTCCCACTTCCTTAATGGCTGTGCAGAACAGGATGGCGCTTGACATGTTACTCGCGGAGAAAGGCGGAGTATGTAGCATGTTTGGCGACTTGTGTTGTAGTTTTATCCCCAACAATACTGCCCCTGATGGAAAGGTGTCTAGAGCATTAGAAGGACTTAGAACTTTGTCTAATGAGATGCAGAGTCACTCAGGTATTCATAATCCCATTGACGACTGGTTTAATAGCACGTTTGGTAGATGGAAAGCAATAGTTATATCTTTGCTTATGTCTTTTGCCGTTTTTGCTGCTATCTTGATTACTTGTGGCTGTTGTCTCATTCCATGTGTGCGGTCATTAGTCACCCGCCTAATCACAAAATCTTTGACCCCAGAACGCTTGTCAGAAACCTATGCGTTGTTAGCAAATTCTCCAGACATATACATGCAAATGTTTCCCGTTTCAGAACATGCAAGCATTTCCCCTCTTCCCGATTCTGATCTGACTACTTATGTCGACGCCTGCACCCTGGAAGACTGTATCACCGAGTTTGAAATATATCCATTAGAGTAAACCATGAAAATCACACTTATTGCTCGAGCGGACCGAACTACCTTAACTATAGACATGGACCACTTAGACGACGTTTTCACTATTGATTATGATGTACAATCACGGGTAATAAACTTTACAACCGAGCCGAACCGGTCTCGTTTAGAGTTTTTAGATTTCGTAGTAAGCATAGTACAAATTTGTGCTTTCAGACAGCGCCCAGAGGCTCATGTATATCACGGCTACCACTTTTTGAATTAAAAGAGACGTGTCTCTTTAATGTTTGTTTTCTTTTTGTTTTATTGAAGTTGATTTGACTTTTATTTGCTGACTTTTACTTAATTATGTTTTATCCTGATTAAATTACATATCATTTGTTCATTTATTCTCTTTTGTACTTTAATCCTAAAAGATTTCTGTATTCAATTGTTTTTGAATATGACTGTTGCTTGCCACATTACTTGCAGGTCTTTACCCTGCACAAAAACAGCTACTTGCTAATTCTATCTCTAGTTAATGATGGTTGCATGGAAAGTCTATTAGACACATGTAATTTGATGTTTTATTTTGAGAGTCTCATACTTTTTTCTTCTTTTATAGATCAACTGAATGTAAGGATGATATGGACACCAGATTTGGTCGCCGCTGTGGGGCCAGGGTGTTGTGCAGCTTTTTCCCTCAAGCACCTCTACATCGTTGCCACCGGGGTTTTCCTGCACAAGTTCACATCATCCAGTTAGGCCTGGGGAGGCATAACATGTGATTTAATAACACTGTGATTTTCTTGAAATTGATTATTACTTTTGATTTTGGTTTTGTTTGCATTAAAAATGTTGATTTTGTTGTTGTTGTTGTGAATTGTATTATCTTAGTTGTTCCTGACGGAACAAAAGGAGGGAATTGTTAAGTGAATCATACATTCTCAGGTATTAAACACGATTAAACTCATGCATTAAACTTTTCACCTCATATTCAGTGTTCATGCACTCCAAATGACTCTGTGCATCTTGTGACCACCTAGTTCTGCTGACTCTGTTTATCTTGTGACCATCTGTGTGAAACCAACCATTGTTCCTCATATAATGTCCTGTTCTTCATTTTGTCTGCTGACCAAACTTGTGATCTCCTCGTGTTAGTCTAAAAACACTGTTGCATTGTAAGAAAATGCTGAGAGCCATTTTCCATTTGCTGAAATGTTCATTTTCTACTTGTTATCAGGAGTTTCCACTTTGTGATAAGAAAGAACTTCCTTGTTCCACCCATGGTTCCATCCTGTTCCTCCTTCAACCCCCCCAAACTAGCCCCTCCTTTACGAAGGTTTTTAACCCTGCTGTGTTACCCTCTGAATTCAGAGCAGAGCCAGACAGCTTCGTGCCTGTATCATTCTGTTCTCAAATCTTGCAAGATTTATTAAATCTTATAAACTTGAAACTTCGTTTGAACAGCCTTGCCTCTTCATTCAAAAGTTTATTCAACATCAGTACTAGACTCACCATTAACATCAGATGAATTCTGTGACGCCATTAAATACATGCCTAATAAAAAATCTCCTGGCCCAGATAGCTATCCAGCAGAATTTTATAAATAATTTTGGAATATATTGGAACCAATATTTTACAGATTGCTACTTGAGTCAGAATAAAATGGCAGGCTTCCAACACATATGAAATCAGCCAACATTAGTTTCCTTTTAAAACCAGGCAAAGACCCAGTATTGCCTACCAGTTATCGTCCCATCTCTCTTAGTAATGTCGATGTTAAAATAATTTGTAAAGCCCTCTCTCAAAGATTAGAGAAGATAACTCCTTTCATTATTAATCCTGATCAAACTGGATTCATAAAAAGAAGACACTCGACCACAAACACTCACAGATTATATAATTTAATAGAGTACTTGTATAGTAAAAATATTGAAATAGCTATTTTATCTTTAGATGCAGAAAAAGCATTCTGTAAGTGTCACTGAAATGATTTATGTATTAAAAGAAGAATTAATATTTGTTGTTCAGTAGTTAGAATATTTTGGTTTTGGTTTGTTTAGTTTATGCTTTGAAAGTGTGATATTTGTGTAGGATGCATTTGTTCTGTTGTGAGGGTTGTTCAGTTAGTGCCGTTGTCACAAGATCTGTGTGAACAAAGGGGAGGGGCTAGATTTTCTGTGCTCTACACACATGAGCGGTTGCCTAGAGACGACAGACGCACAGCAGCCTTTGTGGTTCACTGACTGAAGAATGTATAGGACTGAAGAATGTATAGGATTGAAGAATGTAATAATAATAATAATTGTCTAATCTTGTCATCTGCGTATGTTTCCCATACACAGACGAAATTCGTCTCTGCATTTAACCCAACCACCTACCAGGCGGTGCAGTGAGCAGCCATAGAAGGCGCTCGGGGAGCTGGAGAAATAGGTGTGCACTCATAGACACCCCAAGATGTGTAGTGGCCGGGACGCGAACCCGCGTCCTTCGGGTCCCAAGTCAAACGCCCTAACCACTACACCATCTTGGCTCCATGTACTGTATAGGACAAGAAAAGTTTGCCTAGGACTTCTTTAATGACGAGCGGCCACGAGGTATTTTGTTAAAGCATGTTTTACTGTTCCACTATTTTACTGTTTTACTGTTTTACATTTTATTTTGTACTGTCTGTCTTATTTCTGTAGTTTTCACAGCATTCGTTAAAGCGCCAGTTTACACCAAAAGGCCTTGTCCGTGTATCGTCAGCTGGAAAACCGTTGTGCAACCATCCTCTCTGCTAATAAAGAATCCGTACCGGTGTTTCGTCAGTTGGAAGCAGCCACAGTGAAAACTCTACCGCCACCGTGCCCGGCAAGAAGGAAAAGACATCTACAGCTGAGTGATGTACCACAGTGGTGCAAACACAAGGGGGCATCACTGTCTAGGCTTAACACTCACAAGCAACCAAGCCCAGCGAAAGTAACTGATTAAGGTGGAAATTAACAAAGGACAGTGTTGAAATAGAATAAGTGGCTAAGTTAAAAGTTAAGTTCAGAGCCACAATAGGTCTCTATAACAACTTTGTCAAAGAATAATTAATTTCTACTGAACTTCAAAGTAATGCATTGTTGTTTAAGAAAATAATTTGTTTTGCTTAAAATCAAACTAAGTGTGAAATTTACAAAGTTCCTAAAGTTGAAGCACTAAGAGTGACGCTCATTACAGTTAAAGTCTATAAGTAACAGTACTCACAAAGTAATAGTCAAGTTTTAAGTTACAAGTTTGAAGGAGTATTGTAATTTGAATTTAGGACATTGAGTGAAATCTATCCAGACTCACAAGATGACTGACAAGGATCATAAAGGGCTCCATGCTGTATCACATACTGAAGTAGAAGAAAATGTTAATGAGCAAATCCCAGACACACATACTGTTTGTAGAAGTGAAAGGCTAAGAACATTAACAGAGAGGGGCCAAGATGGTGTAGTGGCAGAGAATCGGACTTGTTATCCGAAGGACCCAGGTTCAAACCCCGGCCATGGCACACCATCTTGGGGTGTCTATGAGTGCACATCTATTTCCCCAGCTCCCCGGGCGCGACAACGCTGCTCATTGCACCACCTGGTAGTGGTTGGGTTAAATGCAGAAGACCAATTTCGTCTGTCAAGTATGGGAACATACACAGATGACAAATGTGACAAATTATTTATTATTATTATTATTAAGGAGGCAAAGAGCTTCAAGAGGAGACTCAGGAGCCTTCAAAACAGATATGTAGCCACCTTTGGAAAATGGAAATGTGAAGTAAAACTGATCAAAGCAACACTAAGTAGGAAAGCTTCTGACAGTGAATTAAAGGAGCTGATTAAAGACTTAAACGCCACCTGCACAAACGTTCAAACCATCTACGAACAAATACGACAAATACAACCTCCTGATGCAGACACAAGGCGTAAAGTTGATACATGTACTTCACTTTCAACATATATTGTCAAAAGAGCTGAAAAACAGCTACAGGGAGACTTCGTAGAAAGCGAAGATCCGTGGCCAGATGTAGGGTCATGCTTAGGATCTGAAAGCACTACGTCAAGGTCAAGATCACAAAGGTCTAAAGGTAGTTCATTCCAATCATGCTCACAACTAAGCAAGAGACTGGAAGCGGAGGCAGAGGCAGCTGCATCTAAAGAAGTATTAGCAGTAATGGAGGAGCAAGAAAGAGTAACAGCTGAACTACAAAGGTTAGAACATCAGAAGCTTGAAAGACAGCGAGTAACTGACCAGCAGAATCTCGAAGTAAAGCAAGCCAAGCTCGAAAGACAGCGAGTAATTGACCAGCAGAATCTAAAAGAACAGCAACTAATAGAAGAACATTGTAGAAAGATTACACGCTTGGAAGAAATAAAAAAACTAAATGCAGCAAAGGCTCGAGCAAAGGTTTATGATGAAGGTGAAAGTATTTTTGAAGGTCAGAGTTTACCACGTATTATTAAAACAGAAAGTGAAATTCAAGCAATCTCTATCGTAACACATGTTCCCTTTCAAGCTCCAAGTTTGACACAAGTTCACAATGCTATGAGCCCTAGATCTATACCACACATTCCTGTAATCTTAAACCAAGCTCACCCAGATCCTGGTGAACAATCTGAGGCCACCACAAACCAAACACTCCAAGTATCAAGCCTACCATTCATCCCTCCATCCACACAAGCCTCCTCCGTTGCAATTTAACTACAGCTAAATTACGAGCTAGTTAGCATACTAGCAGAAGCAATAAATGCTAATCGCCTTCCAACTCCAGAATCTGCATTTTTCACTGGCGACCCTTTAAAGTTTAAAAGTGGACGGTTTGTTCGAACCCCCCGAACCCCCCTTGCCTACGCCACTGCTTCTAGGGAGGTGGATGATTTTGGGACAGTGTTTCCCTTGGTGCAGGCTAGGTGCAGACCATCGCCTGCTGCACGAACTCACCTGTATTTAGCGGAGAACAGATACCTGTAGTGGCGGGGTGGTGTTTGGAGGTGGAATGGAGAGGTGTTGCATTTGTCCTAATGACATTTATTCTCTTCTGATCTTGTTGTTTTTGGGTGTGTTTCGTGGTTTTGGATTTTGTTTTGATGATTAATAATGGGGTCAGTTCGGGGTTAGTTTGGGATGTGGTGAGTGTGTTTGGATTTTATTTTTGATGGTTGATTTTGGAGTCAGATAGAGGTTGGGTTGGATGTAGTTGATTTTTAGTTTAGGTGATTTTATTTGGTGTGGTGTCTTTTTTATGTGGTGTTGGGATGGGGGTCCTCTTCGGGGGATCCAGCTGGTGTCGTGCGGGTTGTTTTGACCTATTTTTAATAGGTCAAGAGAGGGTGTGAAGGGTAATACACAGTTCTATACGTTATTCTGATTAAACCTATTTCTTATTCACAACTGTGTATCATGTAATCACAAATGTTTTATACAATCATGCTCGTGTGCTTAGACAACATAGTAAAACGTGTGCATTTATTAATCTTACCTGATCATTAAGAAAAAGAGTCAGAGATGCAGGAAACAGACTGGAAGCTCCCGAAACAGCTCTTTGTGCCAAATTCTGCACCTAACATTCCAGGGGGGAAGGGCAGAAACATAAATGGGCCTTCGAGCAGAACCAAGAAATCTATATAAAAG
Source organism: Garcialebias charrua (assembly GCA_038048925.1). NCBI lineage: Eukaryota > Metazoa > Chordata > Actinopteri > Cyprinodontiformes > Rivulidae > Garcialebias > Garcialebias charrua. The sequence continues at coordinate 12,147 of JBBPBX010057050.1, read as the reverse complement.
CAAACACATAATAAATACACTACAGTAGTGCATTACACATAATGTTCACAGGATAAATATATAAAGGTACACATAACACATTAAACCCTTTAAATCTAAACTCTGCTCTGGGTAACTTACACAGAAGAGTCACACACACACAATCTAAACAGGTCAGCAGGAGAAACCTTGGGCCTTCTCATAAATCTCTGTTGGCCCGGCAACAAGGCCTTATCAGGAGGA